>JAATLQ010033404.1:0-17726 GCA_013421005.1 Heliconius erato x Heliconius himera | reverse complement strand
TTTCACCATTTACCTACTGGGTAGGTTTTCCATGTTGTACAGCAAAAATTTGAAGGATTTCGACTTATCTATGTGTACTTTCATTTGCAGTGATGATTGTTAACTAGTTCCTGCATTACTAGGGCAAGGCTTTGTTACCTAATTACATTGTAAAATATCTAAGCACAATCTAGACTGCATCCTTACAAGGACGATTACGCCTTCTACGTGAGTCGCCTGTCTTATCGAGATCACGTGCAACGGTCAATATATATTTCATAAAACCTTTGATGTTAAGTGGATGGATTTATTGATTTTCACGCAATAAAATTTTGTGTTAAAGCAAAGTCTGCTTTATTGGTGGATATAAAACTTTTAAAGTAATTTTATTTATTATATTATTATTTTTTTATATTCTCATAAGTAGTATTTTAACTATTATTTAAAGTGTTTTAAACGGCTTCAGACGTCACTTCTTAATAATATTGTTACTGTACATAATTTATAGCAAATTGATTATCAATTTTCTATTTACATCTTTTGAAAAATTTGCAACATATCGTGTACTAAAATTTTTACGTAGAAATTCCATATGATTAATATAACTTATATTTAAACGTGTTATAGTGATTCCTGTACATATGGGAAACAGTAATATAAAAAAATATCTTAAAAAAAGGGGCTTCCCCTAAAAGGGCTTTAAATATACAAGTAAATTAACATTACATCGTGCGACTCTCATGCTCAGCTGCGGTCAAGCCTGAGGCTTCCATGCGTGATAAATAAATGAAGTGTAAAGGTTGTTCGCAATATTTTTATGCAACCTTCGCTATTATTATTTCTGCATAACATACAATATTTCAGTATACTGCACTAATAATGAACCAAATAATAAATAACTAACGCGATTAGTCCGACGTTAAATAATTACCAATTGGCCCAAAATTTACATCATGTTCTTAACATGATTTTTTTACGTACCTAATTTTATTAACTAAGTTAATTTTGCCGATATAGTTTGCTTAATCTAATAATGATATATACGTTTGTGACAATTGATGGTTCAACTTTAAATTCCATTAAAATAAAAATTTATTAAAAATAATTTATAAATGCTTGTTTCTTTTGATAGCGTTTACTTAGAAGCTTGATTTTTCTTGAGTTGTGCTTCAAAGGATCGTAAACTAGCATATTCAATATTAATTTCAGCTTGAAATTTATATTGAATATGGATCGCGTGGAAGTACCGTGCGTTTTCGAGATTAATGGTCTTGACAGGCGGACAACGTGGTCCTATAAGAATTCCGTTTTCCAGAGGTACGGAACCTTAAAAAACCCTGATAATGTCTCATTAGGGTCTTACACTTTCTATATCAAGAGAAAAGAAGATATCATGACAAATAACAACTTTTTTTTTTTTTTCGAACTTGAGGTAAATGCTGTTAGCCCTATTGGCCTTTACAGCGACACCGGGTGGGTAGGGAAGAGGGTACTCTGTCCCAGAAGAAATGCAAGCACTACCTGGCTGCTTGAGAGGAGTCGACTCCTCCTACTCCGACGACTGGCGCCCCTGCGGGGCTCGAACCTCGGCTTACAATCGACGGGCGGGCTGGAGTTAACAACTAAAAGTGTTTCATATTATAATATATACGTAGTAGGTGCTTCTTTAACTTTAAACTTCATATTTTTTATTAGCTTTGAGCTTTATCCCATTTAAAAGAGTAGGTAGAGACAGCCTACTATCAAGGCGCACCAGTTTCCACTTTGCTCCTGAATTTGATGCAGTGTTGACTCGTACACGGAGGAATGGTATGATTTTTCCTGTACTGATAAGACGCCTAGTTCAAAGTTGTTGTTGTTCCACTATGACACGACGACCCCCAATGATAAATGCTTTCTTTTATTTTATGAAAGCTTTAACATTGTATTTATGAAAATAAAAACTTTGAGTCTATTTATAGGGCACAAACGTGTAAGTTGTGTTACAATGTCTACCGAATTCGGCGATAAATGGAAAACGGAAGTGTCTTAATGAGAACAGAGTGGTCCCCAAATACCCTCTGCCTACTCTCCTGTGTGCGGGATACAGCGTGAACCTACAAAAAAAATAAAACTTAAGCATTATAAGCCCTACAATCTTTTCCAACACAAAGCTCGTACTCTCAGTGAAATGAAGCACTTTGGCAATTCCCGAACGATACCTGCGTAAGGATAGATTTCGTAACAACGAACTAACGTTTATGAGACTAAATACAACTTTCTATAGCATTCTGATAGTAATTTATAGTGAATATTTATAGTGCAGCGAATTTAATAAAGTGTAAGTTGCAACACTGCAACGTGCTTAGACCAACAACAATTGCACAATGTAAAAAGAGTACGGCTTGCATCGCCATTGTAATGAGATGTGCGTGAAGAGAATAAATATATAGCACAATAAAATTAGAAATGTATTGATATTGTCTAAATGCGTTTGGATATTGGACGGTTAATATTTATATTAATTAAATCTTGATAGTTTTAATTATGTAAAAAAATGTTGATCATGAGCCGAATTCAAATATTTTTTATTGTGTAATATAATAGTATGTTTTATATTCTTAATATGTTATTACACAGTTAGGAAAGAAAAATATACAATAGTATATTTTTTCTTGCGAGACACATCGAGTTCTGTATGTAGGTAGAGCAGAGCCGACACGTTATTTTAACACGATAAAATAATTATAAGCCAAAAGCTTTTCAAGTCAATTGACCGGACTAATTTTTGTAAATAATTGCCAGTCGTGACGCAGTGGCACAAGCGTGTGACTGTAAATGCGACAGGTTATGAGTTCGAGTCCCACTCGAGAAAATGAAATATTAAACAGTGTCGACGTGAAACGCGGCGAAAAATGAGAAACCGATTATCTTAACACTAATTTCCCTCGACCTACCATTCCATTTGCGGGATACAGCGTGAAAAATTGTAATTTCTGATAAAAACCACGAACCGAATTATTATTGACTATTGAATAAATCATTTTGATTGAATATCATCAGCAAACAGATCTATCATTCACCTCAAAACAGATATTGATTTCTTCTCTTTAAAATGTAAATGCTTGACAAAGCTATGCATGCAATGTGAAACTATTAGTAAATCGTAACCGGGTAACTATGTCAAGTTCATATAATTACTTTAATAGTCGACAATAGTAGAATTCGCGCATTAACTGTATTATGAATATTGCATAGTAATTTGGAAATATAAGCAAATTATGTATTCTCTGTAATAAAGTACAAACGTACGGCTAAAACATGTTTCTTATGAAAATTACCTTATATTTTATTTATAGTTGATATATAAAGGTGTAGACTTACTACTATTTTATTTACTTATAGTTGATATATAAAGGTGTAGACTTACTAAGGATGGTTACGTTAATCTTATTTTGAGGCGAAAATTTAAAAAAAGTACTTAAAAAACTATTAACTTTGCGAATATTTAGGAAAGACATAAAAAATTTAACGTCGTGGAATTTGAACACGCGCCTCTTGGAAAGGAGATCTCAAATGAAATCACCTCAAGCCATACGTTATCATCAAGTTACGTCGAAATTCTTATATCGTTTTATTTATAATTTAGTCGTTTTATTTAGCCTCACGCTGTATCCTGCACATAGCAGGAGATTCCGTCCTTCAGTTATTTTTAATTTACATTTATAGATAACTCTTACGCAGTAAAACAATACTAAATTTATAATGAATGGAATAAACAGAACATAATAATTTCATTGAACAAGTTCTTATAAATCATCATTATATTATTATTTAAATATTCATCATTGTCATCAAGGCGCAGTTGGTAAATATGAAACTAGTACATATAATAAGGCTTAAAAGTAATGTTTCTTAGTTCAATTGGTTCAAATTTTAATATCAGAAACTAAGCACATATAACGTTCTGTCTCCGCCGAAAAAAAAAACAAAAACTATCTATAAAAAGAGATGTATAAATGATATTATATGTACCTAAAATATCTAAATACAACCTTAAAAAATATATTAAAGTTATCACTTCATCTTGAAGTTACGAACAATGCTAACACACGGCCCGAGTACACCAAGTACTCATTGTCACCTACATACCGAAGGTTGCCAAAAGTATTATATGCACCGTAATTGACGTCGGTTATGCCACACCTTACTTAAATTTAGTTATTTTAGCTATTAAGGCAATTTTGCTCTTGTAACAATGTTATAAAATTGGTCGTAAGTAAGCAAGCGTTTGAAGGCCGCTGCGACCCTCGCGTTTGCCACTGTATAAAAATAGTATTTTCTTACAATGATAGGAACTAATTGATTGGCCGTGTCAACAAATGTGATTTGACTCTTTTGACTAATGATATAACGTATTACATTGTTATTCTTTTTAGTTTCGTGCACCAAAAGGTGAAAACGGAACTCATATAGGATCATTTTGTTCTTATTGGATCAGTCAAGACCATTTATCTAGAGATCGCATTGAGCTACAGCTATGAAATTTGGCATGAAGTGAGAAAATACCATACAAATAAAGGGAAATTCAAAAAGTGTAAATTTATAGGTGTCTTAGTAAAAAAATACCATTACAAACTTATATTTGCAGTTCATATCATAAGTGAATATGGTATACTATAAGTTTGTCAACTTTTCTAAATTGTACTCTTGACCTGCAGTATTGAAACTGGTACGGAAGCCTCAGTGGGCGAGTCCGGAACAAAATATGCAGATATATATTAAACAATCTTTTGAACCAAGAATTATCCGGAAACATTTTTTTTAAATGTAAATATAATTCGGTGTACAAAAAAATATACGTAACCAAATTTAATTTAATTACTGCTACTAAATTAATATTTTTTATTCAGACAATTTTAATACGTTTAACTTTATTATCAGCAAATAAAAGCTAGTTACTGTAATTAATACGCAAATTGTACGGAAGTTGTATACCGGTTCAGATAACGTAAAAATACAATAATTTAATATAGCTCTTGCGATTTTGCGACTTTCAATAAATTGAATTAATTTAGGGTTTATACATTCGTTTATATTTTTATTGAACTTGAAAGAAAAGAAAATTAAAATATCAAATGTAAAATCGTGTAAAGTATTAGATGATTTAAGTACTAAAATAATAGGATAATTGATAAAGCAAATGGTTGCGTTGTGTGGTTGTGTGTTAAAAGGACATTAGAGGATATTAGATACTAAGTTTTTTTGCTGGAAAAGACAAGGCCAATAAGCGTAAAAGTCACCAGATAGTAAGTGATCACCGCCGCCCACGACCCCGTGTAACACCAGACGTGCTATAGGTGGAAGGTGCTACTACATTTAAGATCTACATTTAAGGAGACAGACGCGCTTTTGAAGGTACCCAAGACGTATCTACCTGGTACCTAACCCTATCAGGTAAGCTATTCCACAGTTGCGTTGTACCTTGAAGGAAGTTCCTACGAAACCGCACAATAGTGCCACGTATCCAGATGGTATGGAAGGTATTTGAGTTTGTGAGGTACCTACTCTACATAGATATCAATTATTTATCGGTTAACGTTAACGTTATTAATAATTATAATACAAAAAACATATAAATATAATATTTATAACATCAATAATAACTTATCGACAAGTATCAATATTATCATTACACAATACGAGCGTGTCGTATATCATGGCACCATAAACGGCTGTTGGCCAGCATACGTCACAATTATCGGGAAGCTCGAGGCTATTTTATGACACCTAACAAACTTGCGTTTTAGACGATTATTAAATATTATATTATGAAATATTATATTATAAAACTATAATTAAATTATATTATGAAATATTATTAACAACAATATTATTAAAAAATACATGCTTATTTTTCTTACTATAATAACATTTCAATTCCATTGATTTAAAAATACACACATATTTAGGCTTTCGCTTTAAATAATTATTCATTCATAATATTTATATATTATTTATAGTAACCAAATTAAATAAAAAAAAATGTCTTGTCCGCTTGTCTATGTCCGCCAAACGATCGCGAACGCAATATATTAACATACTTGTACACATACGGCGGCGTGTCCACAAACCGGTCACATTAACTTCCGTCTTCCGTGATAAATACTAGTTATTTAATAATTTAACGTGATTTATTATCCAAAATATGTTTTCAAGCTATATTGCTAATATATAATAGACTGTAAATCAATGGCGGGTATAAACATAAACCTTTGAACCATAGTAATGGGTTTTGTGATTAAATTTGTATGTATTATGTATTGTAAATACAGCATCACGCAAATTTGCATATGCCAAATAAATATTCTACTTTCCGCTCAATTTAGAAATAATAAGGAGGTTGGCGAGGATTGGTTGGTGTGGATTGGCGGAGATTAACGCCGCAGTATTGTCTTGTTAGAACTTAAATATTATGATTATTTTCCTTCGAAAACACAGTATCAAAGATACTGGAGGAAGGTCACGTAAAAAGCATGAGGATCCCCCGGAGGGCACGTATGAAGAGGTTGATGACAGTGGACGAGGCGAAAGAGGTATGTAGAGACCGTAGCGTTTGGCGCTCCGTTCTCTCTGACTACCCCGCAAGGGATAAAGCGTGAAGCTAGTTTAGTTTTAGCTTATGAAATATAAATAATAGGTGTTGCCAAACTCTGATAACAATCTGATCCTTAATGCTTCCGTTTATAGAACACAATAATTGAGATAATTATAGAATGTATTTTACATTTATAAGAAATGTTTGACAAAGTCGATCATGTAAACTAAAAGGTTATCGATATAATCCATTATACACGACGTATACTAATAGACATTTTTGATATTGGGATTTAATGATATACCGTTTACATTATTTAAGAAAATAGAGCATAATATATCAACGTTTGTTCTACAATCGCCAATTACAAGTGATTATTTAGTGATCGTGGCTCGTGATCGTAATAATTGTGATTTATTAAGTGTGGATTACTAAATACCAAATTCCATAATGTCGATTTGAATACCTATGGGTTAAATTATTGATTTATCGATGCAATCTCGTCCACTCTTTTCTTTTTCCAAAAAAAATTAAATATAACTCAAAGAAATAATTAAGACAATAATAACGATAAACAGCGAAAAGTACAAAAATTTGAAGATTATATATTTAATTTTATTTTCATTAGTTTCTATAAACATAAACGAACGTAAAATCTCATTTAAGTGTTTACTTCACAGGTAATACTTAACTTTACTGCCGAAATAACATTTATTTATTTATGACATTTTGTCCACTAAAACCCAGTCTTCTAAACATAACACACATTCAAAGGTCAACTTGCCGTAAGAACATAAGTAGATTATGCTTAAAACGCTATCAAATTTAAATTTTATTCCTAATCATATGACGATCTTTAGTAATACAGCAGTAAGTGAGGTTGTTATTATGTAAACACGCTTACAATCACAGAATAACATATTTGAGTTCACCTTGACTTCTATATTAAGGTTGAGAATAAAAGTTAACAAAAGGAAGTATATTAAACTTTACAGTGTATAGGGATTTAAAAACCAAAGGTTTATATTTAGTCATGGTTACTGCAGTACATGAACCAGGTGCCTTCCTTGAAAGTAAATATTTTTATCGTCACCAAATGGCCGTAATATTTTTGTCATACTTTATTAAAGAGCTGTGAAGAGTGTAAGCGCCAATTTAAAATGTCGATTTATTTATTAAATAACTATTTTATTTATTAAATAACTTCTCAATATATCGCAGTTTAACGAATACTACAACACTAATCTAGGGTTTGGTATTATAAGAAAAAGGTAAAGTACTTGTTCAAAGAGATTGAAGTTAAGTTAGTGTAAGTAGTAGTTAATAGTTAATGTTAAGATATTAACTGTCAAAAAAATTCTGTTCTGGCCACTTATAACCAGAAAAAAACATATTACACAAAGTATAAAATGCGGAAATGCGATATTATCTTAGTATGTTTGGTATACGATAACATACGTATTAAATGTACGCTTTCTACGAATACACTGTTAATTGAACATTTGTGAATGCATTTTTAGTGTTGCACAACACTTACAACACTAACATCTCCACTGTATCGTTAATCAGCTTCTCGCTGTATCCCGCACACAGCAGGGTAGGCAGAGGGAACCTAGCGTTAAGACACTCCGTTCCCCACGTTCTGCCGAATTCTGGAGGCATTGCGTGTTAAGTGGCGGAACTCAACGCCGCGCTTAACCTCGACACCAGAGCGAAGAAATGGAAATATAAATTTAAGTAAATATTTAATCTCCTCGAGTGGGGATCGAACCCATAACCAGTCAGTTTTACAGTCACACTTTGTGCCGCTGCGCCACGACTGGTATCTTTAAAAGTCTATTATTTTGGTCACAGAATGTAATGGCTACTACAAGGTGACACACACTGTCGCGTGCCCCGAATAGAGTTACCTAATTTAATATCAGCATAGCTATCTGAGCCATTTCGTATTGTCTGCTGCTTTAATTATATAAAAATAAAATAAAATAATCTAATAACAGTTTTTGTGTGACAATGAAAAGTTCAATTATATTTCGCAATTCGACCACGATTTTTTGTAACGGATCGTTGGCTGTAATTTATTATAACATAACAATTAAGCGTTGTTAATTCGTGATAAAGCTTATTGAATATAATTCGTATGGTTAAATAGGTCGTTCACCTACTATCCGCTTGGATGTGAAGGTCTTTTTTTAACATAAAATAAAAATCAGCTTCACGCTGTATCCCGCACACAGCAGGGTAGGCAGAGGGGACCTAGTGTTAAGACACTCCGTTCGACACTTGCTATCGAATTCTGGAGGCATTGCGTGATGAGTGGCAGAACTCAACGCCGCGCTTAACCTCGACACCAGAGCGAAGAAATGGAAATATAAATTTAAGTAAATATTTCATCTCCTCGAGTGGGGATCTAGCCCACAACCAGTCGGTTTTACAGTCGCACCTCGTACCGCTGCGCCACGACTGGCCTCAATTCTCTTTTTTCAACATGATGTGCAGAAATCACTATTATTATTTTTGCTTTTTGTACACTTACATATAATATGTTAAACATAGAATCTAAAATAGCAATGAGTATTATATAACTTCTTGTACTTTACGAAATCTCTCTCACTCGAAAGATCTCAAGTTAGTGTTGCAAGTTAAAAATATGTGCTTATAGAAAAATAAATCTAATCACTGGTCGTATAGAGTCAATTAATGAATGCAAAGACGTACTGACATGTGTCAGGTCTAAGACACTATATGATTATCATTATTATGAGAACCAATCGTCTTTGTTCTTTTAGTAACGTTATGTTGCACCTTGGCCGTAATTAATCAACTATATCTATATACATAACAAATGAACGTATGTATGTATATTTGACTCATTTTTTTTCATCATGGTACTTTTAAACATCATCTGTCTGATATCATTCATTAATATTTTATATACGCCGCCGATTCATTAATATTATATACATAAAAATAAATAAATAAAATAAATCAGCTTCACGCTGTATCTCGCGTACAGAAGAGTAGGCAGAGGGAAGATAGTGTTAAGACACTCCGTTCCCCACTTTCTGCCAAATTCTAGAGGCATTACGTGTTGAGTGACAGGACTCAACGCCGCGCTTTGCCTCGACACCAGAGCGAAAAAATGGAAATATAAATTTAAGTAAGTATTTCATCTCCTCGAGTGGGGATCGAACCCACAACCAGTCGGTTTTACAGTCACACTTTGTGCCACTGCGCCACGACTGGCCTCTATATATATATAAATCATATTAATGAATCGGCCACGTTTCTTTATCATTTATTAACCAGGAAAGAACGATCTTGAATATGTTACAGACATACTTTATATAGAATTAAAAGCAAGATTACAAAATAACATTACACGTACACGAACATATTACTAATAACATCATGTTTACACCAATTAAATAGGAATAAGACAATCTACAAACTTGCGTTTTCTTTCAATTTAATGAATAAACAAAAAGAAAAATTACTTTTCCTTTTTGTTTATTCAAAAAATTTAAACTTAAGATAAAGTCTTACATCAGACAAAAAAAATAATAAGTTGTGTAAAAATTAAATATTGCTTCAACAAACCTTTAAATCTTATATCGATTTGCAATCTCTTTGGTGTACCAAAAGAGAAGCACGTGTGCGCAAGTGACTTTTGATGATATAACGTATTACGAGATTAAAAAATCTTGTAAGATAAGATAGCTGGAATTTATTTGAAAATCAGCATTTCGAGCTAAGATATAAATATTTTAATTATATTTTTTCCAGTTCCAAATAGTATCCTGCACATAGCAGGGTAGGCAGAGGGAACCTGGGTACCTAGTGTTAAGACACTCCACTCCCATTGTTTCCGCTTCGCCTTTCCCGCTTAGTGTCTCTCACACCCAATATTAACTAAATACTTAATTTCTTCGATTGGGAATCGAACCCACATCTCTCTCTCTTGACTGACCTCTTTTAATTATAACTACAATAAAACCTAATTAAAATTAATAAATAAATCATGAATATACGATTTATTCGTAAAATTAAAAGTTTTGATCTCCAAATTGATTAAACTAAATACTTGTCACAATGCACGTCAACATTATCCTGTTCATTATTTGATAAACGTATCAAGGTGTATCGACAATGTTAACTTAGCTTTGACAGTGATAACATCAGTTAACCGTGACGGTTAGATTCGATCAGCCCTCGGTACGATAACTAAATGAAAGTGAATGTTTAACTATTTTGTTAGTCGCCTAAAGTCTTTGTCCTGTACTTTGCACCCTTGAATGTATTAAAAATAGTATGAATAAAAGTAATTTCATTATAATTTGTAATTAAATCGTGAAATATTATTTAAATATACTATATGAATTTATAGATAGGCTAGTTTAATATATATAAATAGGCTAACTTATTAATGTAATCAGAGAAAAAGATGACAAAAGTGACATCTCCATATTTTATTTTACAAGATGTGTAATAGGCATAAATTATTGCGAATGTACGCATGCGTATGACACTGGATTTAGATAATGTTAAATTAACTTATTGCCGTGGAGGAATTAAGAAATTCGTTCTACATAGTACATATACCAGTTTACTAACCTAGTCAGGAGCACCGCTCTTATAATATTACCCATAGATTCACTGATACAATATTTACTTTTTTTTTTAAATTAAAACCGTTATTGTACAAAATGTGTTAGTTTCAAAGCCATATTCAAAGTAGTGCTATATTAACAAAGGATATTAGGGCCATAATGTTAAGTAAAAAATTGTAGGTATATGTAATATGTAATATTCATAAAATTGCGTTCACGAAATATATTTATTGGCCTCGTCCAAATAAATAAATTCACACTATAATGTAAAATAGAAATTTTACGCATATTACGTATGCGTGAGTTATTTTAATAAATTTTAGTTTAGTTACTACTTATCAATATTTTATACTTATTAAGATAACACAATATTCTGATTTCTAATAATAATAATATTTTTATAAAATTGTTACAATATTATATCAGGATATATTTTAGTTCGATAAATTTAAGATTTTTAATCGAGAAATAAATAGGGAAAAATATGATAATCGAAAGCAGAGCAACAATCCTGCTCCGCCATGAACTTAAATAATAAAAAAAATATACATGTCAACTTACGACTGTGACGTATTTGGTCATGTTGATTACTTGTCACTGTCACAGTATCACAAGTGAGGCGCGCACTGACCGACTGCGTCCGAGCTCCAACTGACTCTACTGGTAAACGCCTGCAACCAAACGGTGGTGGTACAAATCGTCAATTTTAGATCACGCGTCTAATAAATTATGAAAAACGGATCGCGGGGATGTGGAAATTGTTGCACAACGTGACCCTGACGGGGCCGATTGGATAGTTATTTTAACGTTTTTTTTTTTTTACGTACTGGCTTGTAGGGTGTTGGCGCTGTGCGCTTGAGCCGGGTTGTACGCGCTACAGAAGTGAGATCGAGTTATATAGGACAGCGCGCGACCTCCGATTTGTTGGAAACACTCCGTACCGTGTTACCCTCGTTGAAGATTACACGAACTCAACGTGCATAATTGGTTGACAATTTTACTTCTTATCATTTTTTTTCTTATGTTCTATATTTATTTATTTTTTTAAATATAATGCAATTTAATTATCTTATATTTTAATTGTTATATATAATTTAATTTAATTTCCTTTAACACTTAAATTAGTAATTGGTCCAATGTGTTTTATCAATAATAATTTAAAAAAATAGTATTTTAATAATTTTCTTATTTTCATGTCACCTATGTGTGAAAAGATAATTAATATCTTATACAGAGTGTTTTTGTGATCACCACTGTAAATGGAACAACAGTTTTAACTACTCTATAAAAACCTAATACAATTAGAACAACATTTTTTTTCCAAAAATGAAAAAGTGATTTTTTTATACAAAATAATTCATAAAATTATCATAGTAAAATAGAACACCATTTGTCATGAATGATGCACACAGACACTAACCTATCAAAGCGATAACGCCGCACACGCCTCATTCCCGAAATCGACTCGTAGGTAATGGCGGCGATGTTGAATTGCGTAAAATACAACGAGAGATACCCTTTTTCGTTGTAGTATGTTTTTTGAGAATGATAAGTGGCAGATCGGCAAAGTTTCGTAGTGTTTTTGTAGTAGTAGGTGTTTATGTTACTGGTATCTAAGCTCAACTGCGTCACATGAAATACAGTATGGATAAACATTGTGAAATGAAAAAAAATCCTACGTCTAAACTGTTGAGGTATTTTAATTAATTTCTTTAGATATGGATATATTTAATATTAAATTAATAAAATCGCAGTTAAATTAATTAAATTGCGATTAAGTTAATGGTTATTCTTAAAAAAACCCGGGAAATATATATTATTTAGCAATCGTTCCCCCAAGGGGCGAGCGAACACATAACAGAATAGGATACTATTACTATAAAATAATTGCACTTTGAATACAATCATACACCTAATTATATATTTTTTTTACTTTACGCTGTATTCCGTATATAGGAGTGTATGCAGAGGGAACTTGGAGACCGAGTATCAAAACACGTCCGTTTGTCACTTACCACCAAATTCTGAAAGTATTGCGTGTTGAGTGGCGCAAATCAACGCCGCGCTTTGCCTCGTTACCAAAGCGAGGAAATGAAAATATTAAATATTTTATTTTCGTTTACAGTCGCACGCTTGTGGAGCACGGGCGTGCGACTGGCCTCAATATTTAATAAAATTTTCATTTAATTCACATAAGTATACTTAGTAATAAAATTGGATACATGAGTAACACAGTATACCTACTAAATACATAAAAAAAACCGGAAAAGCGCGAGCTCGGGCTCGCCCACCAAGGGTTCCGTATAAAAATTAGAGATCTCGAACTTCTTCTGAAAGCAGAAACATAGAATAACATGCTAATGTTGATTAATGTTGTGTGTCAGAGCTCTTTCATCTTTTTTTCTAAGTAAATGTAGAAGTAAGAATATGTTTTTTTAGGAAATCAAGGGACCGTAGATATGAGTATATGGTTTAAATTTCAACTCGATATCTCCAAGAATTCCTAAAAAGAAAAATATAAGAAAGCTTTTTTTTTTTTGTATTCATAATATTCTAATGTTACATATCATATACAGCTTGATATGCTTATAATAAGGCTTGCTAGGAATTGTTGCCGTATCCCCAGAGATATGTAAATTACTCACAAACAGACACTCTGATGGAACCCGTCCGTCAAAGCAGTTTCCAGTCAAAATTTCAAATGCTGTTTCTATTATTATTTAGCCTTTTAAAACTCCAAAGTCAATTTTCAGATAACTATACTTTGGAAATAAAATCAGTTCTAGCATCTGAAAATGTTTTAATTAATTAAAATTGTTGGAAGGCCAAAATTTCAATTTCAATTTTACTTAGCTCTAATTCTAACTTATTTTGGGATAAAAAAATATATATATTTAATCTTTATAATATACACTAATAAAGGCCGGTCGTGGCGCAGCGGCACGAGGTGTGACTGTAAAACCGACTGGCTGTGGTTTCGATCCCCACTCGAGGAAATGAAATATTTACTTAAATTTATATTTCCATTTCTTCGCTTTGGTGTCGATGTTAAGCGCGGCGTTGAGTTCTGCCACTCAACACGCAATGCCTCCAGATTTCGGCAGAAAGTGGGTAACGGAGTGTCTTAACACTAGGTTCCCTCTGCCTACCCTGCTGTGTGCGGGATATAGCGTGAAGCTGTTTGTTTATAATATACACTTGACATCATTTCCAGTAAATAGAGAAAATCTAGTGATATGAATACATTACTCCTCTGTTACTTTTCCAAAAAAAAATTAAATGTTGCTCATATGTTAATGTTATATATTAAATGTAAATGTATTACATTTGTATTATACGAAATTTAACATCAAAGACTTTTTTGAGAAACCATGTTCACATGACACTCCTGCCATTTCCTTTTTTTTATTCCATTTCAGGATTTTATTCTGGCAGCAACTCCTTCAAATTAAGTTTACCGTTGAGTTCCGCCACCAGAATTCAGTAGAAAAAAGGGAATGGAGTATTTTAACACTAGGTTCCCTCTGCCTACCCTGCTGTGTGTAGGATACAGCAGGGGGGCAGCAGTCGGGGTGGCAGTCGGTTTCACCCATTGAGGGTTCCGTACAAAAATTGGAGGTTTCTTTTTGTGACATTCAAGCTTAGCTTAGCCAGAGCCCTTTTATTTGATACGGGTAATGTAAACGGCCATATCTTTTAAAATACGATTCTGAAATACGATTTTTTAAGAAATCAAGGGTCCGTAGATCTGAGTATGGTTTGAATTTTAACTCGATATCTCGGACGGACAACAAAGTGATCTTATAAGGTACCCTTTTTCCTCAAAATGTACGGAACCCTAAAAACTCCTTTTTACAACCTTATATTTTACAACAATAAATATTATGAGGCTACTTGTATAAATAAGTATCTTAGCATAAGCAGGTATAACTTTGAGTAGGTATCCTTAGGTAGAGTTTTCCAAATCGATCCAGGAATCTTCGATTATTCAAGTCATTGTAAAAGAGTTCAGAACCACCTTTAATGAAATCAACTATTGACAGTAGGTAATTAAGAATGTATATATATATTTTTTTATTGTTATTTCTTAACACTACACTTGGTCCGTACCCTTTTTTAAATATATTATTATATCTAATTTCCTTATCATATATATTAATTAATACCTATAATAGGAAAATTATATTTTTAACTTTAGAAAAAAAAAAAGAATGTATAATTTAAGAGTGTGACTTTTTCATAAATAATAAATATTTAAATTTTTATTATCTAATCACACATACATATATGTCTGTTCAGTTGTTAAAAAATATATTAAGTTAATTCCTAATTTCATTTTTAGGTATATATTATTATCAATGTATGACCTTCGAATAATAATATGTATCATATAATTAATGTTCAAAAATAAAACGCTGTGTTGAATGATTGCATTAGTAATACAATTAATTTTTAACGTTCATTTTTTAACGACACGATTGAAATATAGTCAATAAAATAACCACTTAAATAAAAATGCACAAACTAAAAAAAAATATATTGTTGGAAATTTGTAAAACTAGAATAATAAAATACTCTAAACGAACTCTTAAATACAAATAACTGAATTTAAAAACTTAAATAAATTGAAAAAATATAATTATTTCGAGGTCGAGGTTAAGCGCGGCGTTGAGTTCTGCCACTCAACACGCAATGCCTCCAGAATTCGGCAGAAAGTGGGGAACGGGAGTGTCTTAACACTAGGTTCCCTCTGCCTACCCTGCTGTGTGCGAGATACAGCGTGAAGCTGATTTATTTATTTTATTTTATTTATGACATTATTGTCCCAACTACCAAGTTAGCATAATAAAAATAAATAAAGTCACCTCAAGGTTTGTAAATTAGACAAATGTTTTCTACTGACATATTTATGCTGTATGTTGATATATCTACATTCATTTTAATATACAAAAAGTATTTTTTTACTATAAGACTAGACTTTTTTTACTAAGCAAAAAACTTGACTGATCTGTGTTACCTAATACACTAATAATTAATAACTATGCCACCACTTACAAGATCACTGTTTCATGTACAGGCTGCTATTTTTTATACAATTATTTTTATTTATTATTTATTTACAAAAGTTTAGTAAATTATACATCAACAAATAAACAAGTAGTTTAGCACTATCAATTTTATATTTTACACTAATGGCTTAAAGATCAATCTTTTTAATCCCGTTTCATGTCAACATAAACCAAGCTTAAAAGTTATTACACTGAAATTTGTCAAGGAGTTTTGTTTGAGGATTTTTTTGGATTAACATGATAGGTACCTACAAATATTTTTAATATATATAAAAGGACTTTACGAAACATTTAAAAGATTTTTTGTGTCAGTCATATGCAACTAATTTAAAACTTTATTTCTTTGTACTTTCTAACTGTGCATGTATTGTAAGACAAAATATTTTGATTTAACATTCAAATATTTGGTACCGGAGCCATTCTACAAACCAATTATAAAGCAATAGGTATTTAATTTACTTTTAAACATTTCAAAGTTTTTATATGACTATCATTTTATTTCAGGATTGATTGGGAATTCGGTGAATTATATAATTAAGTAGTTCTAAAGAAATAAATGAATATTATAATCTCACTTATCTAAGATGATATTTAAGATTATCTGTAAGGTGGTTCGTAGAAACATGACTATGTGTTTTTTCCCAAATTCCCACAAAAAGAGAATCTAGTGCCAAAATATTCCGTTCTCCACCTTCTACCTGTGCTGATGGCAGAACTCAATGCCGATAGTCATGGACCATTTGAAAATAAAATTTTAAATTACCTATATAATAGACAAAATATTAGGTCCTTATATATAACATTGGCTTTGGGTATGGGAGGAATAAAAAGTCGAATATGTTTTAACGTAATACATTCAAATATGTTTTAATGTAATACATTTGTTTAATAAAAATATGAACCATTGTTATGCACTATGCCATTTCATAGGTAATTCAATTTTTAATTTGGAAATTTTTTTGGATCTATTTTCGCTTGGGGCAGGATTTGGCTGGATTGGATCAGGATCCAGCCATTGCGATAAGCGCTTCCGATAATCGTAGAGAATCCATTTTTGATCACGGGTAATTTTTTTTTGGAGAATTTGTGAAGTAAGTGGCCAATAGCACGACAAAAAGCTAATTTCATGATGTAAGGATCTAATATTATACATGCATCTGATTTACATAAAATATTAGTACAAACTTCTATTTAACTTGCCGTGTTAGCATGTGTGTCTGTGAAAAAAAAAACTTTTTACGCTGGACCCCTAATAGGTGGAGATCCCATCGTTTAAAACTGTAGGGATTAGATTTTCTAATGAAACTTATATTTAAGAATGATACATGATAGTAGAATAGATTACACTAGGGTTGCCCAAAAAAATCCTGCCGCAATCACCTTTAATTAATGTTTTTCGTAACTTGTTTTTGGAGAAAATTGCACTCATATGTTTTTTATGTGAATCGCACATCATTTGAAAGAAAATCGCATAAGGAATTGGAAAAACAA
>JAATLQ010033403.1:0-17724 GCA_013421005.1 Heliconius erato x Heliconius himera | reverse complement strand
TGGACTAGAGAATGCTTCAATGCTAGCTCTTTAGTAAAGAAGGTTTAGAAACAATTGCACATATTTTGGAGCTCTTTAAATAATCATCAATCATCAATCTTTCGTTTAAATATTTTTACATAAAAGAATAATAGGTAGACTACCTATTACGTTGTTTATGATTTTTACCATTTAAGTATTCTATTGTTTGTGTCGTTTGTTTAAGGAACGTAATTCAGTATATTAGATAAATAATTCAGTAGTTTAAGCGGGCGAAGCCGCGAGTGGGTCGCTAGTATTTGAATAAAAAAGAACGACAAGAAAATCAAAATATCTAATGTATATATATATAAATTTTCCAAAGAGTTTTGTATTAAGCATTCAATTAAATTTACTTAAATGTAAAAAAAATATATATAAATGATGAAATTTGTCTTCAGCTTCATATTAGTTGTTATGCATACTTGGAACTTTTTCAATGTTTAGCCACTTTACTATACTGTATCACTTACTTACATACAACAGTTAGTTGATGAGGCTGGGAAGCGGCAGTAAAGATGGGCGTCTCGAGAGATACTTCGCACCAATATAAACCGGAGGCTGTCGGGTCCAAATTTTCTAGCGTCACTGAGTCCTCGGCGACGAGAGACATCTGTAAAATACTCTTATTAGTCTCTTTTCTCTCTTTTTAAATGTATTTTTTTAATATATTATATAATAAATTCTTTGTAGTATATTGCTTAGATTTTCTCATCTTTTCTCTCTTTTTAAATATATTTTTTTAATATATTATATAATAAATTCTTTGTAGTATATTGCTTAGATTTCATGAACCTTGGCATGCTACTTCCATTATCACTCGTTGTCATTGTAACTTACACCCTATAAGGTTTCCATTTTTTAGAGAAGTACAGAGTTATAAAAGGTGGAAGTGTCAGCGCTTCTTTTACGGAAACAGCATATAAGGTAAAATATTTTAAACCCATACCTAAAGAAATTAATCAAAATATCTCAACAGTTAAGACGTAGATTTTTTTTTTCATTTCTCGATGTTAATCCATAACTGTATTTAGCGTGACGAAGTTACGCATAAGATACCAATAACACATACTACTACAAAAATACTACTAAAGGTTAATCAACTTTGAACTTTGCCGCTAATACCTACGACTCGATTTCGGAATGAGGCGTATACGGCAGTTTCCCTTTGATAGGTATATGTGTGCATGCGTCCTTCTTGACAAATAGCGTTTTATATTACAACAATAATTTTATTATTTATTTTGTTTGAAAAATTCACTCGCTTTTAGAGAGTCGTTAAAAATATGGTTTCATTTAAAGTGGTGCTGACACTTCCAACCTGTATATTACATAACTATATATTACTAGTTGTCACCCTCAACTTTATTTGCTTTATTGCTCTCTACTCTCTCTACCCAACCCACATACAGAAGTTAAACTTTCTTTATCCATTAGTTTAGTCCGTACGTTGCCTGCAAATCACTCAATAACAGAAGAGTTATATAACATATAAAAGTTTATATATATTATTCAAAATTTGCACGTAAATTGTATTTATTTAGAAAACATATAAAAAATTTAACGTAGCGGGACTTGAACCCGCGCCTTTACATTCGTGAGAACGTGTGGCTTAAAGGTCAGAGCGCCTGGTTGGTTTCCAAGAGGCGCAGGTTCGAGTCCCGCTACGTTCAAATTTTTAAACGTTTTCTAAACAAGTATTTTCCTTCACTAAGTGTGGAATAACACTTTAAAAATGTTTAACATTTAATACTTACATTAATTGTTCCACCAAGAAAACTATAATTAATATAAGGCGGGTTTCTTTCTCTAATATACTGCATTATTTTCGAGCCAGCTCTCAAAAATTCCACTTTATACAGAAGTTTCGGTGGCACTTGATGGAGACAGCGCAAAGTGGCGGTCCCTCCACGAGCTACCCAACTAGGCGCCAAAAGACGTATATCCAGATCTGTCGTTTGACCGTTTCCTATATACGTTAAATTTTAATTAAAATTAAACTTTTAAATAAATAAAATAAGTGTGGGAAACAGCTTCACACTATATCCCGCACACAGTACGGCATGCAGAGGGAGAAAGAGCTTGCCGCCCAATTCTAGAGGCATTTCATGTTGAGCCGTAAACGCCGCGCCGTATTTTTTTTATAAAGAAAAGGGAGATCGTGGCGCAGGACCGACCACGACGACGGATATATTGTGATTTCAATTCCTACTCGAAAATGAATTATTGAAATATTTAATAAGATATAATATTTAATATTTTCATTTCCTCGCTCTGATAACGAGGCAAAGTGAGGACTTGACTTCCTCCACTCAACACGCAATACCTTCAGAATTCAGCGGAAAGTGGGAAATGGAAGTGTCTTAATGGGAACGAGGTGTCCTAACACTAGGTTTCGAGATTCCCAGGTTCACTCTGCCTGTCCTGTTGCAAGATACATTCGCGGGAAGGTTAAGGGGTTTTCTAAATGGACCCTAGTTTTGAACGAGACATTTCTCTGAATTCAAGACTGCATGTTAAGTAGCGGAACTCAATGCAGCTCTGTTTCTTGCCAGAGCGGGGGCATGAAAAAGCCTGAAGCTAAAGAAAATACCAATAAAATCTAAACATCTAAATTCAAAGCACCCTACAGAGAGAGCCGCGGTTTATTAAAAGAAAGGTTATATTCATTATTTTCAAAAAATAAACTTGTTTTAAAGTTTGTTACAAAAATATACTCAAATATCTCATACTAACCTTGTCTTAAAGTACTCAGAAACACCAGTATCGTACATCTCAAACGAATTTGAAAAGGCACCATCACCAAATTATCACTTCTTTTACAACATAATTTTTATTTTAGTTATAGTTTAATCACACCTCAAATATACCTTTCAATAAAATAATATATATATTTTTAAAATAATATATTGTTTTATTCTATATTTTTATTTTTGTTTCATATTTACATTATAATATAATGTACCCACGATAAAGATATTATAAACTAACGACCCGCTCGCGGCTTCGCCAGCTTGAACGACGTAATTATTATTTTACTAATCTACATTGCTTTCGTTTTCTAATAATAATAGCATTTTAAAAACAGTTATTTATAGCAATTTTGCCGAATAACATTTCACAACAATTCTTCATAATAGTATAACTATTTTAATTAAAAAACTTATAAAAAAATATTAAGAATTTTAAGAATAATAATATCCAAAATTTTAAGAATAGATTGTCAAAACATAATAGTGACTAAAGTGAAACTGCAATTAAATCGGTTAAGCCGTTTATACAATTAGTGTGAACAAACGCATAGACCAGCAGACAAATAGAAAAAAAATCCGGACAAGCGTGTGTCGGGATTGCCCACCGGAGGCACCTCACAAACATTTGGAGCCCACGAGCTTATTGGAAATTTAAGCTTTGCTTAACCAGAGCCCTTTCATCTGATACCTCACTTGAAGTAGCAACTTTGATATCAAATTTTCTCCCCATATTAAGGCATTTTTTAGGATTTTTTAACAATTTAATTTAACCATAAATGTATAGTTTTCAGATTTTTTCTTGAACTAGTATGTACAGTGTAAATGCTAGCTGCCAAATTTCATAATTGTAGGTCAACCGGAAGTACCCTATTAATTTTGATTCCCTTTATAGTGACGGAACACGCGTTTTTTGTGATATAACGCCATATCTTTTTTTTAAGTAAATGTACGAAATATAGATCTGAGTATTTATCACCAGCATTCCTGAGATAAATGCTCTTGATAGACAGACAGACAGACAGACGGTATTATAAGTTCTCAATTCGTGCGATAACTATATATCCACGGGAAATGCCTTTTTTTGATTACGCGGCGAATTTCATACAAAATGCAGCATTATCGGTACATAAATATTTTGATTGCGTAGATTTATAAACTTGAGTTTTTACTGAGCTACAAAGAACCATAGTAGACCTGAATATTTCATATTAATTTCAGGTTGATGATACCTTCACGCGATGTCGAGATAAATGGTCTTGACAGACGGACAATACAGAGATCCTATACGGGTTACGTTTTTACCTTTTGAGATACGTTACCCTAAAAAGATCAAGGCATTAATCCTACTTTAATATTTGAAGAATGATAATTTATTTTCAAACGTATTCATCTATACACTTAATAATAGTTTATATCATATACTTATATATCGCGCTTACATTAGCTATAAATGGATCTAAATTGTGCTTTGGACTGTCTAAACTAAAGTATATTCAAAGAGAAATGTAGGTCACAAGGCATATCGATATTACGGATAAACATTGGATATAAAATGCTAAACGAAACAGTCCAGTGTTAGTAGTATCATTTTTACTATAATTTAATATTTTATATAATGTTATTAAATAATTACCTATTATAAACATTGGGTCAACAAGCGAAGCAGTCAGAAAAACGGGTAATTAAAGAATTACTCGAAACGGTGACGTACTCGTATATTGGAATAAGAGTTCTACTTATTCTCTTTCTATCTCTCATTATTATCCTCTATTTGTTTCTATGTAATTAGAAGAAAACATTTCCCAAAAAACTAAACTTAATTATATTTTTACAGTCGCTGTTCGTTAAAATAGATTTAAATAACTAAAATAAAATATATTTCATTTAGAAAACTTTCGAAATTGTAATTCCTTGCAGCTCGTATGTAGTAGTTTTACGAGAAAATTTCTTTATATTTACTTTCAGCAACCCATATTAAGTAGACATACGTTTGAAAATATTTAATCTTTCACAAGTTATAATTATTTTAATATTTAAAGTATTTACAACATTAAAAAAATATTTGTTATATTGTTCCCGTATTTAAAGTATAGCCACCTGTGGCGCGTTTACTTTTTAATACTCGCGTTTGACGCTGAACAAGCGTTCTCATTGCGATACGACGAAGCACTGAATACGGCTCGCTCGCTTTCATCGACCCAATGACACCCAAGGATACATTTTTGTTGTTTTAAAAACCCACAGATTTTTCAATAAAAACGATTATTTTTATATTTTTGTACTAAATTGCTAAATTATTCGTTAGGAAGTTTGAGGCTTGTATAAGTATTTAGTAACCTTTTAAATTCATGGTTACAAAATTTTAAGCCTCACAAGCTCCTAGTAGGGAAAAGTAATTTCACTGGATTATAAATAATAACAAGATAACGAGTTTGAACAGCGGTCTGCGGTCTTTTTTTGTTTTGAGTAAATATTAAGTATTAAAAAGTAATATTCACTTGTCTTTTGATATTTTTACGATTATTTCTCTTGATAATGACTCCCAAAAGTATGCTAACCTAGGTATATCAACTTATAGATTTTAAATAATGGAATAGTATTAAAAACACGTCAAACCGAATTTTAGATCTTGTTTCCACTAATATTCATGATGGTTTTGTATCAGCTACTGTATCATCTCTTGTTAATATTGATAAGCTTCACTGATTGCACCAATGACGAATGATGGAAAAATGAGACCAAAAACTCTTAAATAATCGATTTACTTCACGTTTTACAATAATTAATAAAAAATAAATAATATAATGAAATTTGACTTTGTTAGGTCCCAGTTCCAAAGAGCAATAATAACGTATCGCCGCTGCTAGTGTGACGTGTGAATCATTGCTTGCATAATCTGACAGGCGTTGTCTTATACGGCATGGACATCCTCCCCCCGCTCGAAGTCCTCAGAACTTCGTGTAGATTCAGCATCATATACATATTCATAGGTACCCTTTGAAGTGACGACGTCCACTACTCTCGACACTCCGTCTAAACCCGGATTAATTTGTGAACCCGGGCCATACGACATTTTAAAGGAGGCGCGTCGGTCTCTTTGATGACGACCAAAACTTTTTCTTTTAGTCCTCGTTTGTTGTTCTCTATTTATGTTTTTGTTGAAGTTCATTTAGGTATTCATTCTTCCAATGGTCCCAGAAGTGCTGTCGCATCTTCTCCAAGCTCTGGTAACGGTTAAGTATGCTCGACTTCAGATCCAGTAAATTATAAGGAGGATATAAGATATGATTATAGGAGGAGGAAGGATATAGGTCACTTGGATCGGAGGAAACGGGAGTTAAAGGTCTGGAATTTAGGATGGCTTCAATTTGTGTGAAGAGGTAGACAATTCTTCGAAAGTTAAATGTTTGTCACCTAAAATTCAAATTATATCTTATTTAACATATTTTACGCCTACACCCCAAATTCCCCCAAAATGTGGAGAATATGTCGGTGAAAATTTAAATTCAATGCCTTCATTGGCTGCAAAACACAAAATATTTGCATTGTTTGATTTCAAGAACGTTTCATCTTGTTGTTTGCGCCGAAAAATTACTCCCATTGTCGCAATAAAATTCTAATGGTTTTCAACTACGAGATACAAAACGTTTTAGACACAACATGAACACATCACTGGAGAGATCGCTTGCTAACTCAAGATGCAATGCCTTGGTAGTGAGACATACGAATAAACATAAGTAGCACTTTGAAATCTTACAGCCGAGTCCCTTACGATCGGTAATGTAAAATGGCCCGACGAAGTCGACACCACTAATATGAAATGAGGTGCTTGGAGAAACTCTCATGGTTGGTACGTTTCCCATGATGGGATTTGAACCTTGTGCTTTCATGAATTTCCATAGTCTGCAATTACGGACAGTACTCCTAACTAATATTCTGCCTCTCAAAGACCAAAATTTGTCTCTTAATGTGCTAAATAATAGCTGCGGATCTGCATGTAAGTGTTTTGTGATAGTGTACAAAGAACAATTTGCAAAAGTGATGACTTGTATCTTAAAGTATGGCATATTTCTTCTCATATAAGGTTCACTTGAATTATGGATTCGGCCTCCCACACAAATAATGTCATCTTGGTTTATAAATGGAGTTAAGGATAAAACACGAGACTTTGGAAGTAAGCTTTGTTTATTTTTGAGTAACTTGATTTCTTCTAAAAAACACGTGTTGTTGTTTTATTAATTTGCTTAACGATCTGCTTAATTAGTTTATTTTCAAAGGCCCTGTACTTTAGCAGTGTTTTTTATTTGTGTTATGAATAAATCGCAGAGCGTAGGCAAGAGACCGTTGTAAAATTGCTAATTTTGAAAATCTTTCAAAGTCTATAATTTCTAATGTATTCGTCTTTGTGGTGTGCTCGTGTATAATTGATTGTAATGTAGTTATTTGTTTTATTTATCTTTTCAGATAAGTCTTCATGACTTATCTGAAAAGAAAAATGGTGAAAAGTGGTTGTGTGATGGGTCTTGGCCAGTGACTAGGATTTTAAGTAAGAAATGATGGACCCTCCCACCATAGCCTACTTGATTGTAACGATTTTGGATTTACATCTCGAGATGCTAGGTCTGCTGGATTCATATCACCAGAAATATGTCTCCATACACCTACCGATGTATCTGTATCTTAATAAAACATATATCTTTCGTAATTTTCAAAGAATTCCTCCACATAATGAAAAAATAATAATTTGAAAACGCTTTTCTATACATTTCGAGCGTAGCGGGACTCGGACCCGCGCCTCTCCGCTACCGTCACTGACGTAATACACAGTCATATTAAATAATTATCTATTAAATTAATTAATTTAATTGCTATAATTGAAATACATACTTTTTTTACCTTCACGATGTATTACTCACTGACACAGCGGAGTAGGTATAGTTCCCTATACCTACGTTCCCTATACCTAGTGTTAAGACACTTCGCTTCAAATTTACCGCCGAATTTTGCAGGCATTGCTTTTAGAGTGACGGAGCTCAACGCCACGCTTTGCCTCGAAGCCAGAATGAAGAAATTAAACTTTATAGAAATTAGATTATTAAATATTTAATTTCCTCGAGTGGAAATTGAACCCACAACCTGTCGCGTTTATAGTCACACGCTTGTACCTCTGTGCCACGACTGGCCTCAATTTATATCTACTTTATTTATGTTGTATTATTTGTATTTTATTTATATTGCATTATTTCAAAGTTATTTATATTGTAAATATTTCCACAAGTGAAAAAATACAAGCACCTATGTACGTACGAATGCTTATACATTAACTTTATCTGCACCAATTAATTCAGAGTTGATTATTACTTTGACGTTTTATTGGTTTTTAAGCGTTTTAACGTATTTAATTATTCAATATTTGTACAGAATTTATTATTTCAGTTAAACAAGTATTTGCATAAATAACAATAATTCGTGTTGATCATAGAATCGATACAGTATTTTATAAGTAAATCAAATTAAACCATCATCACAATGTATCCCGCATACAGCGGGGCAGGCAGACGGAAGGAGGCTGGAGGTTTTGCGTGAGTGGCCTCTATTCATTAATAAAAAATAAATAAAATCAGCTTCACGCTGTAACCCGCACACAGCAGCGTAGGCAAAGGGAACCTAGTGTTAACACACTCACCCCCACTTCAGTGGGGATCGAACCCATAAGTCGCCCAATCGCGTTTACGGTCACAATTTGTGCCCCTGCGCCACGACTGGCCTCAAATTTAATATATATTTTTTTATTACATTACTTATATTGAATATATTTTACACATCTACATATAAAAAAATGTAAATAATCGCTGTATGTATTATACATGGAGGATATTATACAGAATTGAAGTGTAAGCGGTCGTTTTACGGGAACAGCATATAGGGTAAAAGCTTTAGACGTAGGATTTTTTTTCATTTCACGATGTGTTTATCCATACCTGTATTTCGTGTGACGCATAGATACTAGGGGTCGCAATATCGGACCATTCAAGCAAAACCGGGATTTTCGATATCGACTTCAGAAAAATCCCGGGATCCCGGTTTTTTCGATATTTTAGTTTTTTGTACCAAAATTAGTAATTTTTCAAGCCTCTTCTCATTTTTAAAGTTAAGTTAAGAGGGTATTTTTAGGGAAGTAGTAAATTAAATAAATATAATAATAAAAGCTGATAGCGTCACGCTGTATCCCGCACACAGCAGGGTAGGCAGAGGGAACCTAATGTTAAGACATTCTGTTCCCCACTTTCTGCCGAATTCTGGAGGCATTGCGTCTTGAGTGGCAGAACTCAACGCCGCGCTTAGCCTTAACACCAGAGCGAAGAAATGGAAATATAAATTTAAGTAAATATTTCATCTCCTTGAGTGGGGATCGAACCCACAACCAGTCGGTTTTACAGTCACACTTCGTGCCGCTGCGCCACGACTGGCCTCTTAAATTCAATTATATTTACTAAATAAAACATTTTTTAATTATAATAAACAGTTTAATAATAAATCAGTTTAGTAATAATATGGGCGAAATTTTACAAGGAGATGTATGAATGTGATGACGCCTCAGTCACAAGTAACAGCGAAACGCTGAGTCTTGATGTAGCTGATGTCGAAATCAGTGTAAAAGAAGTTGAGAGTGCAATACGAAGTCTGAATTGTGGTAAGCCAGCGGGAGCAGATGGAGTTACTGCCGAGATGATCAAATATGGTGGGCCATGCGTTTTGGACTTGTTCTGGTTTTTGTGCAATTTATGCTGGAAATCAGGGGAGGTCCCAGATGATTGGCGAGGTGCGGTCACGATGACCGTCTTTGTATAAAGGCAAAGGTTCACAGATAGACTGCGCAAGCCATAAGGCTATCAGTTTGTTTAGCTTAGGTAGTAAAGTTTATGCTAAAGTTTTAGAGAGAAGAATGCAAGAGAGATCTGAAAGGCAGTTGTGGGAGGCCCAAGGAGGATTTAGACCTGGAAGAGGGTGTATGGATCATATCTTTTACCTGCAGTGCTTATTGCATTATCAGAATGCGAGTTGCAGCATTGCATTGCATTAGTCACCACTCTGAAAGAAGGGTGTGAATATAATGGTCTAAGCCTCAATGTAAATAAGAGAAAGGTTCTAATTTTTTAAAGAGATGAAGAAAGGACGGAATGCAAGATCAGTGTAAATGGGAAGATATTAGAACAATGGTATAATGGGAAGTATGTTCAATAGAGATGGAAGATGCGAGATGGATGTGGAAAGAAGTATTGCTACCGGTAACAAGGTTAACGGAGCCTTAGTTGCATTGATGAGACGGCGAAACTTCAGCACAATTGTGCGTTTGGCCGTACACAATGCAGTTTTGGTACCGATTCTGTTATACGGCAGCGAAACGTTACCCACGTTTCGTTACAGAAGAAGAATAAAAGAAAGATGAATGCCGTGGAGATGCAAGCTGTTCGTAGGATATGCGGAGTCAGCTTAGCTGATCGAATCTGCAATGAAGAGGTACACAGAATAGCAGGTACTAGCGAGGATGTCACGGTGAGAATGAAGACGAACGTGCTCAGCTGGTTTGGGCACGTAGAACGAATGAGTTATGAAAGAATAGCAAGATTTATGATGGAAAAGTGAGCTGTCGTCCGCGTATAACGCCAACATGGTGTCCTGTTGCACCGGGATGTCGTCCGTGTAGATACTGTACAAGGCCGGTGATAAAATACTCCCCTGGGGGACTCCGGCGGCGATCGAATGGCTGCTAGACCTTACATTCTCACACGTCGAGGCAGTCTGCTGTAGCACTCTTCTTCCTATTGAGGGTGTTTGCTGCGTGGCTCAACACTCTAGTCACCTGGAGTGTAGTTGAGTGCCCGCTGCGGAATCCAAATTGTTCCTCCCGAGGTGTGACGAACGGAAGCAGGAGGGGTAGAAGGGCTTTCTCAAAAAGCTTAGCTACCGCGCTGAGGAGTGTGTGGCTGGAGCGGGCTCTTCTTAGTGAAACGTGAAGTTAGTTATTTAACATATATATTGTATTAATCAATATTAACGACAAACAATAATGACACCTGGAACATCGACTGGCAAGAATAGCGTGCAACAACGACGTGCAACACCGACGTGCAACGAGAAAATACGGTATTCGTGCGTTCGTTGGTCGGGCCGGCCAAGCTCGATTTTTCCTTAAAATTCCGAATTTTGATGAAAAATCATCGCTTACTTTTGCCAATGTCTGTTATGGACCACTGTATATCTTAAAGAAGCCTTGAATTTAATAGCAGGCATGTTTTAATTCGAATAACTAGCTTTCAACTTTCTACAATCCGAAAATATTTTTAAGACCTATATTTGGTCCGGGATCCCGGATTGCGACCCCTAATAGATACCAATAACGTAAACACATACTACTACAAAAATAAGTAGTATTTATGTATAAGGGTTGATCAACTTTGAACTTTGCCGTCAATACCTACGACTCGATTTCGGAATGAGGCGTATGCAGCGATTTCTCCTTAATAGGTTTATGTGTGCGTGCGTCGTTCTTGACAAATAGCGTTTTATATTACAACAATTATTTTATTGTTTATTTTGTTTGAAAAAATCACTTTTTCATTTTTGAGTTTTTTTTAATTAGGCTTTTATAGGCCAGTCGTGGCGCAGCGGCACGAGGTGTGATTGTAAAACCGACTGGTTGTGGGTCCGATCCCCACTCGAGGAGATGAAATATTTACTTAAATTTATATTTCCATTTCTTCGCTCTGGTGTCGAGGTTAAGCGCGGCGTTGAGTTCTGCCACTCAACACGCGATGCCTCCAGAATTCGTCAAAAAGTGGGGAACGGAGTGTCTTAACACTAGGTTCCCTCTGCCTACCCTGCTGTGCGGGATACAACGTGAAGCTGATTTGATTTGATTTTTTTTTTATAGAGTAGTTAAAATTGTGGTTTCATTTAAAGTGGTGCTGACACTTTCACCCTGTATAAGAAAATCTATTATTTTTGCGTACAATCAGATTCTTTTATGGTTATTACCGTAGCGTTTGGCGCTCCGTTCTCTCTGACTACCTCGCTAGTTATACAGTGAAGATAAGTCAATTTCAATCTAATATTGGAGGCATTTCAATATCACAACAAATAACAATGATATAAAAAATGATGTTTGCTTGTCCATGCGTTTGTGCACTTTAATCTCAGAAACGGCTTAACTGTTTTAAAGGCAGATTTCATTGTATTTAGTAATTAGTCTTTGTTTTATTTCCATTGGTTTATGAATAAAAAAGTTATATCAATTTACTTTTCTACTCAGAACAAAGTCGAGGGCATCTAGTAAAGAAATAAAAGCATCGCTCGTGCATTATTTTATTACCTTAATTAAGTTTATTTTATTACCTACCGATTTTATGGTGTATTATTTTGTAAAATGTATTATTTTGTAAAATATTCTATATTTTATAGTTTTTTTTTCAGCTTCACGCAGTATACCAAGCACACAGCAACGTAGGCAGAGGCAACCTAGTATTAAGACACACCGTTCCCTGTTTTCCGCCGAGTTCTGAGGCTCTAGCGTGTTGAGTGGCAGAACTCAACGCCGCGCTTAACCTCGACTCCAGAGCGAAGAAACGAAAATATAAATATAAGTAAATGTTTCATTCCCTCGAGTGGGGATCGAACCCACAACCAGTCGATTTTACAGTCACACTTTGTGCCCATGCGCCACGACTGGCCTCATATTTTTTAATTATTTTATTAAATTATATTATGACCATTAAGCAAAAGTATATTGAAAAAAAAATAAATCAAATCAGCTTCACGCTGTATCCCGCACACAGCAGGGTAGGCAGAGGGAACCTAGTGTTAAGACACTCCGTTCCCCACTTTCTGCCGATTTCTGGAGGCATTGCGTGTTGAGTGGCAGAACTCAACGCCGCGCTTAACCTCGACACCAGAGCGAAGAAATGGAAATATAAATTTAAGTAAATATTCCATCTCCTCGAGTGGGGATCGAACCCGCAACCAGTCGGTTTTACAGTCACACCTCGTACCACTGCGCCACCACTGGCCTCCAAAAGTATATTGATGTTAAATTATTAAGACTAATAAGTACCTTCCTTGTACCGGGCCAATTGAATGATATATTTATTTTTTTTGCGGCAAAACTGATAAAAACAACATGATACCAAATTACTTTGTTTTATTGCAATCGATTTAATAGGAAAGTGAAACGCATTTTAAGCGGACGATTTCATGTGAAATTTTATGTTTAATATTAATTTTAAAAAATGCAGAATTTAATAATAACGATTATAATAACAAGTGTCGTGTGTAGTGATCCAGCTGACGAGCAACTGGAGATATTTAAAAGAAAACATCGGGTTTGTATTTTAAAGTCAATAATATAAGGTGGAGAAGGTGGTAATTTAGCCCCCCAAATTAAATACAGGGGTGCGGCACATAGATCTCCCCTCTTTTGGAAATAAATAAAATCAAAACCTTTTAACATAAATTCAAATATTTTTTTATTGACATATCTCGCTCCTGCCGTGTGATCCCGGCCTAGAATAGGATCATCCTGGTACTGGTGGTGTCGTAACAGGCGACTAAAGTACGTGTGGTACAGTCACGTTGCCAGCAATGGTAACACGCATGGGCAGATTCGACCGGATCATTACCTCTCCAGGCATTTAAAACCGGCGTTAAGTAGTGGTTTTATGCCACTGCGTTTCGCATCAGGTAATGTCGGGCTCCGGCGCCCAACCCACCTTAAAGGCGGGCAACGCACCTGTAGCTCCTCTGGTGTTAGGGGTCGTGGGCGGCGGTGATCACTTACCATCAGGTGACCCGAACGCTCGTTTACCTTGTCTTTTCCATAAAAAAAAAGTGCAAAGAATGCCATTTACAATAACATATTACATTTACGAATTTTGAACAATACCTTACTCAAATGTCGGCCTCCATTTAACAATGGACTCTGTAAGCCTCTCTCGGAAACTTTCCATTACTCTACGAATCATCTCGGGTGGAATGGCAGCAACATCGTTTCTTATGGCCTCTTTAAGAGCTTGCATGTTTCGAGGGCGATGTTGAAAGACCTGGCTTTGAGATATCCCCACAGGACGTAGTCGCAGGGTGTCAAGTCCGGTGACGATGGAGGCCACCCAATATCACCTCGTAAGGAAATAACGTGTCCAGAGAACATGTTTTAAGAACTGCTGAAACCATAAATCTTCTGCTCCATATGAACATACAAACTGCGGGGGCCACATTCTTCTGTACTAAATATAATTTTAATTTAGTGGAATATAAATTACTTTAAGTATATATTTTATATAGCGTATAAAGAAGATTTGCTTTTGAAATTGTTAGAAAAAAGATTTTAAAAAATGTTTTCCAAAAGAATTTTGATTTATTTGATATTAAAGATTAATATGATCCGAAAATACTGAAGTTATGGAAAGTACTCTTAAATAGGGGAAGTTATTTTTCTTAGCTTCACGTTTCTAGGGTAGCCAGAGATGACGGAGCCCCAAACGCTAACTAATTATATTATTAATGTACGAGTATATATCTGTGTTATTCATCAATGTATTTTATTTTAACAGCAAAAAATTTATTTTTCAGAGTCCTATTGGTATTATGACGACTAGCGCAGGGAAACCAATCCCGGTCTCCGAAACATCTAGTACACTAAACACTAGACTTATTTTTAATGAGTATCTCATGGACACCTTAACACATTTATCCAGAGAACGACTTCCAGAACGTGTCGTTCACGCGAAAGGGACAGGAGCTTTCGGATACTTTGAAGTAACCAACGACATAACCAATATTTGTAAAGCAAGTATATTTAGCAAAATTGGTAAAAGAACTCCAATAGCAGTAAGATTTTCATCGATTATTACTGAACGAGGGGCCAGTGACGTCTCGCGTGACGTTCGTGGTTTCGCTGTTAAATTTTACTCTGAACGTGGAAATTTTGATATGGTAGGTCTTAACCATCCTGTATTCGTGACAAAAGATGCACGCCTTTTTACTACTTTTATCCATTCCCAAAAAAGGAATCCAGCCACTCATCTTTTTGACAAAACCGCATTTTGGGATTATTTAACTTTACAGCCGGAAAGTTTTAATTTATTCTTACGTCTATTAAGTGATTTAGGAATACCAGATGGCTATATTCATATGCCTGGGTACAGCATTCACACACTTCAAGTAGAAAACAGCAAAGGTGATATATTTTTTGTTAGATTTCATTTAATACCAGAAGCTGGTGTAAAAAATTTAACAGCTAAAGAAGCAAGCAAAATTTCTGCAAATGATCCTGATTATGGCACGAGACAGTTATATAACTCTATTGCTAAAAGTATTTTTCCTTGTTGGACGTTTGCTGCACAGATCGTGACACCGGCACAAGTGGAGGTAGCTGGTGCTGATCGTATATTTGACGTAACTAGAATTCTACCTTTACATGAATACCCACTTACTAAAATAGGTAAAATAGTGTTAAATAGAAACTATTTAAATTATTTCGCCGATATAGAGCAGTTGGCTTTGCATCCAAGTAACTTGATAGAAGGTATTCTCGGAGCGCCGGACAATATCTTCGAAGCACGACGTTTGTCTTATCGCGATGCTCTCTATTATCGGCTAGGAGCTAACTATAACAGGGTCAAGGTGAATTGTCCTTTGAACGACATATTCACTTACGACAGGGACGGCAGGCCCTACCTTTACGATAATATGATAAATATTCCCAACTATTATCCAAACTCTTTCAATGGTCCCGTGCCTTATATGGACAATGGAAGCCAACCGTTAATACAGATAAAAGAAACTGAACCGAATAATTTTGATCAAATGACAGAGTTTTATGTAAATGATTTAACTGATGACCAACGAGATAGGTTAATTGAAAATATAGTTAACAGTCTGAAGTTGGCAGCAAAATTTATTCAAGAGAGAGCCACAAAAATATTTTCAACTATTCACCCTGAACTCGGTGCGAAAGTTAAGGAAGGACTTATACGAAATAGATATAAAGAAATCATAGATCAAGAATTTGACATTTCATGATTAGATAAAGAACTTTAAATATGTCATTATTAATTAATTCTTTGTAATTTTTGGTCAAAAATTATATAGAATCAATTAATAGTGACATATAAAGAATTTTTTTCCACCTTTTAAATTCATCTTTATATTTTCAGTTGTATAACTTATAATTTTAATACATTGAAAGGGTATGTTATTATCAATTTATTTATACACATTAATGAAACTTTAATTTAAATTGAGAATGAGTATATTTACTCATGTACTATGTCTATCGTATAAATTTTACATGTAAAAAGTAGTTCAATTGAACGTTTCTTATAAGATACATATATTGTTTTGTTGATAGAATAAGAGTACAATATAATTATTGGAATGTGTGCTTGCTCGTTTTATTATTCTAATATTCAAACCACTTCTGGAACATATAATACCTTATATTCATATTATTATGTGAATTTTAAACTTTACACCGTTGAGTTCAACCAGTCAACACGCAATGCCTCCAGAATAAGGTTGAAGACTTGAAGACTGTCTTAATGGAAATAAAGTGTCTTAACACTAGGTTCCCAGATTTTCTCTGCCTACCCTGTTATATGCAGGAAACAGTGTGAAACTAATAAAAAAAATTAAACATTGAACCAAACATACTATTCTCGACCTTTCATCCGACAGCGAAATGAGAATAAAAAATGTTCAATAAAATTCTATGAGTATAAATAAATCAAATAGATTTATTTTTGTATATAATAATTTATTGCGTACTTTTATATCTAGATGTATAAATCGCTCGCCGCCGATAGCTATACCTACCTTAACAATAATTAAAAAATTGGCATAAAATAAAAATATATCTCATTTTTTTTCTATATTCTGTTGAGGCACTATGTTTATGATACACACCTACACTAATTTAAGTAATTTTTCGTTAACATTTGTAAGTTAGCAGTCACCGCATGTCGCAGATTCATAAACAATTATTTCTTTTTATTTCACTTTATATTCATATATACATTATATCCATGTAATTTATAGGAAACGTATTAAAATTTGGTCTCCTCATTTTAGGCTCTTAGAAACCGGCCGCTAAACTATAAAAGTTCTTATAATACACATTCTTAACGCATATAGTTAAGTGGCCAAAGCGCTTGGACGGTTTCCAAGAAGCGCGGGATTGAATCCTGGAACGTTAAAATTTTCATACGTTTCCTAGAAAAAAAATAATCTTAATCTTAGTGTAGAATAACACTAGAGATGTTAAAAAAATATATTGTGTTAACTTACCGTTAACTTGTAAACTAATTCTAATCCCGACCATAAAATTCATATGAGCATCAACTATCAAGTAATATCTCTATATCTTATAAAAAATATTATAAAGAGGTAAGATTTGTATTTTTGTATGTATGTATGTATGTTTGTATTGTTTTCACACGACAACTACCGGACCAATTTCAAAACACTCCGAACACTCCGAACACTCCGAACACTCCGAACACTCCGAACACTCCGAACACTCCGAACACTCCGAACACTCCGAACACTCCGAACACTCCGAACACTCCGAACACTCCGAACACTCCGAACTCCTTTTTTTCTCTTTTTTTTCTTTTATTTAAATATTTATTTTAATTTTTTTTAAAAAAACGTAAAATTTTCTTTTTTTATTATTATTATATAAAATAATATAACGTGTTATAAATAAATAACGTGTTATAAATAAATAACGTGTTATAAATAAATAACGTGTTATAAATAAATAACGTGTTATAAATAAATAACGTGTTATAAATAAATAACGTGTTATAAATAAATAACGTGTTATAAATAAATAACGTGTTATAAATAAATAACGTGTTATAAATAAATAACGTGTTATAAATAAATAACGTGTTAT
>JAATLQ010033402.1:0-17722 GCA_013421005.1 Heliconius erato x Heliconius himera | reverse complement strand
TTAATAAATGATCCTTGTTGCAATGTAAACACATTTAAAGAAAGTATAAGTAATGTGCCACATATTACTTTACAGGATTTAGATACAAAAAATATCGATGTTAACTACAATGAAATCATTAAATCTTTTGAAAAGAACCTTGATAAAATAATAAATGAACCACATATAATAAAATATGGAGCTCATTACTCTGTTTTAACTATTTTAATTATAATTACTATTATTTGTTATATTATATTAAGATTATATTCTAAGTTGTACAAATCTAACAGCAGCCTTTCTCATTCAAACTCTTTCAAATCCCCAGAGTCAACCTCTTCCAAGTCGCCTACAGTTCTTTTAGAAGTAAATGAAGCTGAAAGACAGACTGACAAAACTTCTGAAATAGTTTCACCTGCTAAACTTAGAATCAATGTTTAAAATCTAAAAATATCATAATAATTTAAATTTAAATCTTTTATTGTACATAAACTTCTAAAAGTAGAAGTTTATTTCTTTAAAGGGGGAGGTGTTATACCCGGACCCTGCAAGTATATTTGCGGATCCCTATACTGACGCTGCCGCGTCAGCAATATTGCCGAATGCTTCAATATTATAATTACTTATTACTTTTAGTCTCCATCCCATTGTCTTAGAGAAAGGTTGCCTAAGATTTATAATTTCTATTTCAAGTGTTTATATACTATTTCTATAAAATACTATTTCTCTACTATTTCATTTTAATAAATAAAGTGTAATTAAAATAAATCTTTTTTTTAAAAACACGAAACAAATTCGCGTTATAACAGCCCGCTTGAAGTATACGAATGCTTATTAAATATATTTATGAAATTCAGTTTTTAATAGGATTGGTAAGAAAGTATAAGCCTAAATGATCAATAATCCGAAAAAGAATAATAAGTAGAGAAAATTCTTATTATTAAAACAATATCTAACTAATTTAAATGAACAAAAATAATAAGTAAACGTAACCAAAGTAATATATTAATAAAAAAAAAACTAAACAAAACCAGCTACATTATCAGTATTATCAAAGTAAAAAAATTTTTTTAAATTAAATGTATTGTGCTATGTTTTTGCAAGTACAGGTGGTTATTTACATAATACTCAAACACAATAAAAAATAATTATACATTTTTTGTCTGTCTGTCTACCTTCCTATTTCCCTAAGCTAATGTCCAGGACAACTGAACTGATTTTTATTGGACTTTCAGTGATCGATTTAACTGATTTACCCGGGAAAAATCTTTATACACGTTTTCTTTGCGTGCGTACATAGATAGGTACTATATGAAATAACTAAACTCCTTTCTACATTAAATTCGATAATTTTTGCGAGCAAAATCAAATAAAATCTTAAAAAATTAAAACTACGATTTATTCAGTGTATAACAGCGGTGTATCTATACTGTAACCTAACCTAACTGAAATAACGAATCATTCTTTCCTTCATGCTTAAATAATATTATGCCGATGCCGCGCAGGGCCGAAACTTACACCACACCAAGAAATTAATGAAAATCTAACTAATCTACTACTCGAATAAATGAAGCACCAATGAAAAAATATAAATTAATAATAAACAGAAAATAACCACATAATAATTAACAGTAGATCGAAAATGTATAAAAATTTACAAAATCGTTAACGTCGTCTGCTCGTTCAGATAACTCATTTTGAATCAGTGATATCTCCTTTAGTATTTATTAGAAAGATGTATAGTAAAATATAATTTTAATATAGGTGAAATGCTAAAGGCGAATATTATATTTATTTTGATAAGGATTGAATACGAAATTATAAAAAATATATTAACAATAATCAAAACAAAATGAATAATAATATATTAAAATAGTTACTGTGGCTCAACGTATATACATCATCGTGGACTTTTTAATAGATTTTTTAAAACATAATATTTTTTTAAAATATAGTTTTATATGTCTCATAAAGTTTATTCAGCGTACGCCATGTAAGCGTCATTTTGGGTGACGTCTTAAAACGACATAATTCCTGGTTGCCTAGCAACGGTTGCTTATTGACAGTTGTTGTTAATATGGCAGAATATATTACATGTCAAATTGAAATGTATTTTAATATCTTAGTATATATTGAAAATATTTCAAATATGAGAAAAAAAAGTAACCTATGTTCATCGGAAGACTCTCAAGTATCTCTATATGAGTATTTTATCACAATTGAATTAGCGGTTTGGCCCTGATTGCGTAAAAGACAGATAGACAGATAGAGTTACTTTCGAATTTATAATATAGGTATGGAAGGTATGGATTATAGAATATTGCTGTATTGTTATAGAAATCGAATATGTATGCAAATATAAGTGTCTTAATATTATGTTTCCTCTGGCTACCCTGCTAACATTAGGTTCCCTCTGCCTGCCTACACAGCCCCCACAAACGCAACAGTCAACCAACCTGAGCATAGCATTGCTACATCTAAGTGCCAGTTCCAGTCCGTCGAGCCAGCAGTGCCCGGCCGCTTGGGACGGCGCGCGGAATATGAGGTGCGCCGTGGGGAGTGGCTGGACTACGGCACCTGTGAGGAGAGTGAATTTATTGAGCAACATAATATTCTTTTTTTTTTCAGCTTCACGCTGTATCCCGCATGTAGCCCGAAAGGGTAAGTGTTAAGACAGTTCGCTCCCCACTTTCCGCCGAAATCTAAAGGCATTGAATGTTAAGTGGAATCTAGTGTTAAGACACTTCGTTCCCTTTTTGCCGGGTTCTGGAGGCATTACGTGTTGAGTAGCAGACCTCAACGCCGCGCCTTGCCTCAACACCAGAGTGAATAAATGGATATATTAAATATTTAATTTCCTCAAGTGGGAATCGAACCTACAATCTGTGGCGTTTACAGTCACATGCTTGTGCCCCTGCGCGACGGATGGGTTCATAATTGTTCCTATAGTTTATTGTGGAACTTGAATTTCTGGATTTTTTTAAGAAACACTTGATGGCGCCACAAGTATGGTTTAGTTATAAAAATTATATTTACAGTCGTGGCGCAGCGGCAGTGTGACTGTAAAACCGACTGGGTTCGATCCCCACTCGAGGAGATAAAATACTTACTTAAAATTTATATTTCCATTTTTTCGCTCTGGTGTCGAGGCGAAGCGCGTCGTTGAGGTCTGCTACTCAACACGAGAACCCGGCTTGAGAACCCGGCAAAAAGGGAACGACGTGTCTTAACACTAGGTTCCCTCTGCCTACCCTACTGTGTGCGGGATACAGCGTGAAGCTGATTTATTTTTATTTTGATTTTATTATATTTATAATACATTGTACAATAAAAAATAATAAATAGATGTGATTCTTCTTGAGATGTAATTCTGTGTGACATCTATACATAAATATATATTATGTACATATATGTACATTACATACAAACATAATATTTATATGACAAAGAAATATTCGAATTAAAACATTAAAAATACCTAAACATAAAAAAAAACCGTTCAATCTCCAAACAACAAGAAAAAGAACGATCAATAAATATATAACCTTACATATACATATAAAAGGAGATTAAGATATGTATAAAAACTCGTTTAGGCAACTTTTGGCGGTTTAGTTAGTTAATTCTTAACAATTTTAAATGTTAGAAAATAATACAATAATAATAGTAATATGGAGAAAAAAAGATCTGTATAGTTATCAGTTTTTTAAATAAAAACAATAACATTCTTCTAAACCTACTAATTCCTACTATTCTTACTAATATTTATAAATGTGAAAGTTTTTTGAGGATAGATGTTTGTTCCACATTCGAGCAAAAACTACCAAACAGATTTAGATGAAACTTTACTTATATCCAATTATAATAATATATACAATTTTCTATTAATTTTGATTATTTTGGAAAAAAAAAACACATTGTATAATTTAGTTATAATATCAAATTAAGCTTAAGCGGGCGAAGCCGCGATCATGTCATTAGTATAAAATAAATGGATTCAAACCTATAGTCTCATTATGGGGTCCTCGTGGTGCCCAAATACTTTGTTCCAGCGGGTGATATAATTTGAAGCAAAACCCGTCCTTTTTGCTCGGTCTCTCTATAACTTGACAGGATGTTAGTAAAACTGTGCCCACCCAGTGGGATCGCTGTAAAATAAATGCAAGTATATATATAAATATTAAAAAAGCACTTCAAGGAACAAAAAGAATCTAATATAAAGGCACTCCATTTTGCAAGCATCAATTAATTTTAGATGTATTGCATATTAGGTGTTTATATATTTTAGCTTCACGCTATATCTCGCACTTAGCAGGATAGGCAGATGAAATCTGGGAACCTAGTATTAAGACACTTCGTTCCCATTCAGACATTTCTGTTCCTGACCTTCCGCCAAATTCGTGAGTCATCCGAGTTGAGTGGTGACGCACTATTCTTAATGTGTGACATTTTAAAAATATATTTAAATAACAAAAAAGCCTTTCATACTCACTTTAGCTTTAGGACTCTTATAAAGAAGCAACAAGCCCGGCTTCAAAACACACCATAACTTGGTCCATGATTTCAACGAGCCCCGAACCTGTAGTAATATATAAAATACTTATATTATAACTGAGGAGTGTGTATGGTCGAACGTGCGAAACTCAGGAAGTACTATTCACAATTGAAAAAATCTTATAGTGTTTGGATAGTTTAACTATCTAGGAAGGTATTAGACTATATTGCATGTCGTTAATTGTGTTATCTAATGGTTCACTGAAATATGGCAACATGGCAGCTGTTCTTTTATACATTTAAAAATAAATATTACTTCTCTAGATTACATATATAAATAAAATAAGCATTTTAAACCAAAATTATAAATAAAAAATAACATAATTGAATATTTTTACACAAGTTAAATGATGAAACTATTGGCTGGTTGCTACTGGATGGCTTATGATGTCAATATCAATAAAAAAAACTACGTCATATTTTGCTATACTGTCATAAACATCTTAATTATAAATAATGATGTAATAAACCATCTCTTCTTGTTTCTACGAACTAGGAAAAGATAATTTTTTTTTCGAATGACTTTCCTTTCAAATTTTATTTCAGTTAAAACGAAAAAAAAAAGAGAGAAACAAAAGACCTCACCTTAAGCCAATCAGCCAATACAACTACAGAAGGATCCTCTATCGAATGCAACAGAGCTGATGCCGCCCTCTTCTTTTCCTTCCTATAATTCTGTCTCTGCGCTTTGTAACTCTCTTTGCGGGATAGAGCCGTACTAGCTGTCCTCGATACACCCCCCACCGCTGTTTCTGATGACTTTGGAGATAAAAAAACATAAGCGTAAAACAAGACGCGTTTAGCTCCGCTACTTAATGGACAATGTCCCAAATTTTGATTGTACGCGGAGACTGAAGTGTTTCAACACTAAACTCGCTCTGTCTACTTTGTATAACATAATTACTGTATACATCAATTCCCTCTATACCAAAACAGGAAAATTTTATCTAACAATTTCATAAAAGTTATCAGTTATCAATTTTCCGCTAATCTTATGAATAAAAATATTTTTTAAGTTATAAACTGAAAATATTTAAAATTAAAATATTACTCAACAAATATTAAATTATAAATAATATAAAAAAATAAATATTATAAAAAAATAATAACGTCAATTTCGATTAAAAGAAAATTTAAATAATAGTTAAAATTATAATAATTAAAATAATTTGAAAAAAAGTATAAATAAAATCTTTCCTTAAAAAAAATATTTAATTTTTTTACCTTATCAGATGAAGTCCCGTCAGGGGGATGCACCCGATCCCCCGATGCCGGTGTGGAGAGAGGAGCACCTGGTGACCTCGGGGGTGGAGTTAGCGTAGGTTCTCCTGCAAAGAACATCAATATTCAGAGTGATTGGTAGAACAATAGATGATTCCAACATTTTTAATCCTACACAACATGGTCCGAAAATTTAACGTTTTTATCCTATTGGTAATTAAAAAAAAATGTCTTAACACCATATAAGCACAATAAAATGCCGAATATAAAAATATTTTCCGTGTTTAAAACTGAATATTGATATTTATGTATTCGCTGATATATTATTCATCATTTAATTATTTAGCATGAAGCCACCTGAATATTGGAGTATTTTTGTTTATTGGTTTACCAACTTTGAAAACGTTGGAATTTTGTTAAAATCAAATCATAAAATCACAACAATTGAGATTAAATTGTTGAAACCTCATATAGATCACGGGTTCGTTCAGACAACTCAAACCAAATTCTGGGCAAAAAGACACCCAAGTCAAAATTATAAAAGATATGCTCCTTTATGAAGCGAGATAAGTTTCGAGGACGATGGATATTAGAAATTTAAAAAAAAGTTATAAAAAGCACTGATGGCCGCCTGATTCAAGGTCCAAACTGGCATGATTGGACATATTCCTATTGTGTTCCATATATTCTTTTCTATAGTATAGTAGTCTCTTATATTCTCTACAACAGTATGAAATAGTATAAACGTCGACGTCAGAAGCAAGTTCGATATTCGACGCGTCCTCACATCGCCTCCGTGGCGCAATTGGCTAGCGCGTTCGGCTGTTAACCGAAAGGTTGGTGGTTCGAGCCCACCCGGGGGCGGAAACAAATTTTTGCTTGGTTTTTTTTAATATAAATTATTTTTTTATTCTTCTAAGTAATCATTATATTAAATTGTTTTTATTTTTGTTTTTTTTTTTTTATATTTACGATAAACGTATATAGGAATAATCAAGTATTTTTTTTACGTTTGACGTTTATCTTGTATATATCAATAAACATATCAATTTACATTCTCTCTTTTTTTTTAAATCTCCTTTAAATTTAATTCAAGCTTACCCTCTCTTATTAAAACATAATAAGTCAGAGAAACATGAACCGAGTGGTAGAACACTTCGTTTTTATTAAAACTCTTGCGTTCTCCACCACCGTCGAATTCTCGAGGCATTGCTTATTAAGTGGCGGAAATGAACGCCGCTCTTTGTCTTATTACCAGAGCGATATGAAAACATTTTAAAGATATGAAAATATAAATTATTTCATTTCTCCGGGTGGGAATCAAACTCACAACCGTCGCCGTTACTTTATGTCATGAAGGCAGTACAGAGGTATTTACATACGTACGTCCTACTACTATTATAAATCTGCAAGTTTGTGAGGAAGGATATTTGTTTCACTTCCACGCAAAAGATACTGAACAGATTAAGATAAAACTCTAAAGTAATGTAGCTTATACAATAGAATAACATATAGACTACAATTTATGTAAATATTTCAATTGGTTGAAATATAACAGTAACTTCAAACGGGCAACTCCACGGGGATCACATATAAAATCATATTATAGGAAAAACAGTCTGTTGTTATAACTTATATGACAATAGGGGGAAGTAGGGGTAATTTTTCACACGTTTCACAAAAATGTATACAATTAAAAAAAAGAGTTATTACCACACTCAGGAAAGAAAACTAATTATTAAGAAAAGATTTAAAAATTTGACCGTAGTGGGATTCCAACCTGCGCGTCCGTTCACTTGGGCGGTTTTCAAAGAGGCACGGGTTCAAATCCCGCTACGTTAAAAAATTTGTGCGTTATAAGTATATTTAATCTTTTTATAACTAAATTAAATTAAATTACATAATTACATACCGTATGTAGGCGGTGTGGATGGTGCAGTGCCTGAGAGGACAACACTCAGCGGTTGATGTTGCTTCTGTAAATTACAGTTTTTTTCAGTTTAACATTGTATTCCGCATATATCAGGGAAAACAGAGGGAACCTAGTGTTAGGACACTCCGTTCCCTACTTTCCGTCGAAATATCGAGGCATTACCTTAAATGGGGGAACTCTACGCCGCGTTTAGCCTTCTTACCAGAGCTAAGAAATGAAATATAAAATAATTGATTTCCCCGAGGTGGAATCGAACTCACAACCTTCGCGTTAGCAGTTTTACGCTTGTACCTCTATGCCACGACGGCTTACACAATTATTATTATTATTACTTAAATATGAGTCACTATTTTCTCTCCGTTTTCTTCATATAAAATGAAAAAAAGTACACACATAGGATAGCCAGAAGGAACCTAGTATTTAAGACACTTCGATCCCCTCACACCGCCTCATTTTTGATCCGCTGTCCCACTGCGCCACGACGGCTTTCAATCTAAGCTAAGCCAAGCTTATTTCTTTCAAACGACATTATTCGGGTCGTCCAGGTAATTTCGGTTATAAATCTGACCTTTAACAATTTGAATAGTCACAAAAATTACACCAAAAGGTCAAATGTCGCATTATAATATAATATATTTTCGACATTAAGAAGTAATATCCGACTCATAACATATTTAACGATTTTCGTACATTAAGCAGTCTTACTAATGGTTGTGGATTCGATTTTCACGTTATTGTGAATACAATATGGTATGACAACACAAAATCTAGTCCTGCTTATAAATAGACTGCGAAAACAAAAAATATTTTATAGGTTTTATTAATGACTGGGACCGTCACCTTTCAAATACTCCCTTAGAAGAATAAATCATAAGTAAAATAAAGACTTAATTTGACTGAGACTTTTTTATACACTATTGTTAATTTGTTGCCTTTTCAATTTGAACAAGTTCATAGACTACACTATTCAGCGGAATGGCATCATTAAAACTGCTGGAACTCTTTCGTGAAGAACTAAGAAACTATATTCATAAGAGTCCACATAAGCAAGAATTTCTAAGAAGCAGAGGCCATACCCATAAAATAGATACATTGGTTGCAGCCAACGTGGCGTAGTGGCACAAATCTGTGGCTGTAAACGAGGAGGTTGTGGGTTTATAAGGCTATAAAAATATGATAGAGAAAGTAAAGAATGAGAAAAATCAACTATAGTTAATATAATGTGATAACATGTAAAGGTAATTTCATTGTTTATTACGCGTAGTTTATCTCTTATCAACGTTTACACCCTATCGTTAATAGTATATTACTTAGTTTATTACTGTAGCTTATGTATATAAGAGGTAAATAAATAAAAATCAACTTAACGCTGTATTCCGCACACAGCAGGGTAGGCAGAGGGAACCTAGAATTAGGAAATTCCGTTTCTCATTTTCAGCCGAATTCTGAAGGCATTTCACGAGAGTAAGTCTATGAAAATAATTTATCCCTAAGAATAGAATTCTAATCAACGACTATCACAGAACACAAATTCAAGTAAGTTAGTTGTCTGAAGTTAGCAGACGTCTGCAAAGATTTAGTTTTAGGATTTCTCCTGAAAAGCAGCAGCCACGGCTCGTCAACCTTACTGTATGTTTTATATTAACGATAAAGCAACTCTACTCTCCACTAAATAGTATATAGTAGTTATTCTCTAACTAACGGAGAATAATTTATAAACATATTAAAAAAATCATCATGCAGGAAGCCATTGCGGCAGCTTGATTGCATCATATGCAATCAAGCTGCCGCAATGACATCATATATTACTAAATAAATAAATAGAAAAAAGTATATATTAAATATCGATTACCTTTAAATAGTTAGGCGTGGACGTGTGAAAGTGGTAGTCCGGTGCTCTCAGCGCGGGGGAGGATGGGGTAGCGGTGGGAGTGGACGCCTCTATAGCAGGAGATGAACTCATATTGTATTGTGTTTACGTCATTTTACAGACGGACAAACATACAGGGACAGACCGACGAGAGCGACATACGGGAAAACTCTTAAAAATTATTGCTTTGTGATTATTTAATAATTACGTGTGCTGTATAAATATAAAATTTACTTAGATTAAAGCGACAGTATATACAATTGTTTTAATTTTTTTTTTTGGTAAATAATATATTTTTTATTTATCACTGTTAAGACACTGGTTGAACAATGGAATGGTAGAGGAATATGGGGCTTAATTTATAATAGGTAGTTCTATATACAAATGGCAGTGTTAACGACAAATGTGGAATGTGAGGATAGGAATTGGAGGAAAATTTATTGGTGACACCTGAAACATACAAAAAGATAAATTAATATAACAATATTTTGAATAAATTTACCAGCACTTTTGAAGCTACCACCGCCTCAGAATTCCGCTAAAATGAGCCAACAAAAAGATCAACGGTCGGTTGCTATTTTAAAATATAATTTACAATAAATATATAAAGATCGGCTAAGCTTACCTAATAATATATAAAACGTAGATTTTTTATTAATATTGAACATAGTATAACATACAATTAAAACTATTTTTAATAAATATAGTAAATTTCAAAGTGTAGTAAATTTCATAATGAACATACTTTCATTCTCATAAATCCTTATCAGAGTTATCGCAGTAGCTCATCTTATCTACAGGTGAATTTTTGAATGTAGATATAAAAAATTAAATGTTTACAACATGTCTGACCGGTCTGTTAATTAACTTACTTAGTTCTATTGATAAGTAGTAGGTTCGATAACAATCCGATTTCAGCATTATATTTAGTATAGAATATCCAATCACTTAGCGCTTCGCTCGGAGAATCAGTTTAGATTTGTTGAAAGTTATTAACAAGATACAATATTATTTCATTTCATCGCAATAATAACTCAACACTAAAATATGAATTAAAATATTGGCAAAATAAGAAATATTAAATTATTTTTTATCAACACGTTAAAAAAATAATTTTGTTTTAACAGCAAACGAAAGTTTTAAAATATTATAAATATATATGTATAGATTTACTGTTAAAGGCTTCCGGAAATTAAATTACTAATTAGACAACTATCCCAACAGCAATATTAGCATAAGTAGATGTTTTTAGTTTCAAGCTGAAACCTGTACGTGGCAGAGACAACTGGGGAACCTAGTGTGAAGACATTCCTTTCCCATCAAGACACCGTTCCCTACATTCCTCCGTATTCTCGAGGCATTACGTATTTAGTGGCGGAGCTCAACACTACGCTTTGCCCGAGCAAGGAAATGAAAATATTGCGCCACGACAGCTTTAGAGTAGTAGTAGAAAATATTAATTTGTATTCAAATTCACAAACCGAAAAACTGAAATAGAAGAAAAGTATAAAAAAAATAAAGTACTGAAGCTCGAAATCGCGATCGGACCTTTCCCTAAAGGTATGAGTTCGAATCTTACTAAGTTTAGATTTCACATGCGTTAAATAAATATTTTTAGTAATTTATTTATTCCTCTCTGGTTACCCACCTAATTAAAAAAAACAACAAAATTTCGAATGATCAATGCTTATACCTTTTTGTACAGCACGTTGAGGCGCAAACTGTGTAACTAAGCTATACAGCTCGTATTCCACGACGTTATTTGATATGTTAAAAGTTTTATTCTTAGTATTTGTGTATGAAGACTTTTACAAAGCTTAGCTTTCCAAGCATTGATCATTTTGTAAAATGATCGATCATGATGATAAATAGATAGAATTTATTAAATAAAACCTTCTGAATGTGTTATTAAAGTCGTCACTGGTTCAAATTCGTACGTTTTAAAGTTAAGTTGCATATTGAGTGAAGCATAAAGGAAACTAATAATTACTTTTCCTCCTAAATAGGTTTTAAATGAAATATCATCGTGTTCAATCTGTATCCATATCAATTGCCCAGCAAGGGACTAAAAACTATATCAATATCACTCCTCCGTGTGTGACTAATGTTTAAGAATATGACAAGTAACTTAATTTTTTACCTTCATGCTGTATGCTGCATAAAAAGAATCTAGCATTAAGACACTCCGTTTCCCATATATCTCTCATTGACTTAATAGTGACACCGCTGTGTCAAAGACACTTGTTACCAGAATTTGTTCTCCCTCTAATAAACATTACACATTCTTGTTACCCTAATACAAAAGTAATTCATATCCCAAGTGGGATTGGAACCCACCAATTCGCGTTTTAAGTCAGATAGCATCACGTAAAATAATTCCTATGAATATTTTAAGTGATCGATCACAATGTACTTATATGTTTATTGGACGTGAGATAATTTTATCACCTTATCAACAGCTGCGGTCGCTTCTATCACTCTTGACAGCATAGCTGTCAATATATAAGCATAGTATGAAATTGATCAAAATAATGAAAAAGATTTCTTTTTCACGATTATTTTTGGCGACAACCATGCAAAAAAAATTAAAGTTACAAATTTAAATACAGCATGAAAAATAAAGACTGTTTTATTTTTACCACCATAATGTAGTCACTTTTTATTCATATTGAGATGAGTGGCGGAGCTTAACACTGCACATTGTCCATCTAAACTACAAAAACATCGACTAATAATATAAATATTCTACGAATGGAAAACAGTCATATAGTCCTATATACCTCAACATCCCCAAGATGATGTTGTTTTTAAAACTCTCCTATCTTTTACTTACAACTTCACCTGAGTGGTCGAATGGAAACAACTAAGAGTTGTGTATGACACATGACACACTCTATATGCCCGATGCAACTCTTACCGCCGGTTAACATTACGCTAAAATTATAAGCCCCTGTTAAACGTTTTATATATGTAATACAAGCTATAAGCTTTCGCAATAAACGGATCTATCATCATCCTGTCCAATACAAAAAATATTTTTAATTGGTTCAAGTAATTCCTGAGATTAGCGCATTAAATCAAACAAACGCTTCACAGCTTTTTAATATTATTTTAGATATTAATGTAAAAATCTTTTTTTCGCTTATATAAGAGAAGCAATGAAATTTTAAACTTATTACTTAATTATATTACACACGCATTATAAAGACTACTTTTAAGCATTTAACTTCTATTTTACTAAACTATAAAGTACTTTTCTATTTTCGCACTCGAAATATCTCTTTCTTTTTAACTTATTTTGAAACTATTATTACTTATTAAACTTACTTGAGGCCGTCGTGGCACAGGGGCACAAACATGACTGTAAGCGCGGCAGATTGTAGATTCCATTCCCACTCGGGAAAGTAAAATATTTAATGTTTTCATTTAATCGTTTGGGTAACAAAGCACAGCGTGCGGCATTGAGCTTGCCATTCAAAATGGAAGGCCTCCAGAATTCGGCGGAAAGTTGGGAACGAAAGTGTCTTAATGGAAACGCAGTGTCTTAGCATAAGCGTGAAGATAAAAAAATCTTATAACTTACGTGATGAGTGTAGGTTCAATCCCAATCGGGACAATGATGATATTTTTATAATCGCTGCTCCGGCAAAAGCACGGCAATAAAAAGTGGAAAACGAAGTGCCTTGACACTAGATTTCGTTCTGTCAATCCTGCTATATATCGTCTAATCTTAATATAAAATATATATCTCCATATAATACATTTCCATATAATATTATTATTGTAAACAAGAAAGATAACATTTGTCTCTTCATAAGATCATTGCGCTACATATATTATGATGTGAAGGCCATATTAGCGATATGTAGAATGTACATATGAATGTGGGTACTTTACTTAATTAGAGATTCAATCTCGGAAACGAAATCCTACGGAATGTTCGACTAAAATCTCTATATACTAAAATCTATATATTAAAGTTATTGAGAAACAAAAACTTTCGAAGATATTTAAATACAATAATAAAAACATCTTCACGCTATTTTTGTACATTGCAGGTTAGGCAAGAAGGACCTAGTGTTTAGACATTATTCCCCAATTGCCGTCAAATTTTTAAGACTACGTGGCGGAACTGAACACCGCGCTTTATCTGCAAGAGTAGGGAAATGAGATTAATAAGATATTTAAAGAATAACTCCATACTCTAACGTTAAGATTAAGCGGGCGAAGCCGTGTTTGGGCCGCTAGTATTCTACGTAGCCAGCGCTTCGCAATGGGACATGAAGGATCTGAATGTGAGCACGACGGTTGTGAGTTCGATCCGCTATCGTAAGAAAGCAGACTTCCATTATATCGCTCCGGTAATACAAAGAGCAGCGTTAACTTCCACCGCTCAACACCCAATGTAGATTGTGCGGCGCATGGGGAACGAAATATCTTAATACTAGGTTCCATCTAAGTACCCTACTATACGGGGGTTACAAATACAAAGAAACTTGAGACATATGAAGATGAGAAACAAACATAGTATTATAATAAACATCTTTTAACGCTACTTTACTATCTTATCTATATTTTTTTAGTCATGACCGAAATATTGACTTCGAGATAGACATGATGCAAAATTCAATACCTTACTATCTATATTTATACTACAATAATATTATAAAGCTGAAGAGTTTATTTGGTTGAACGGACTAATCTCAGAAAGTACTAGTACGAATTGACAAATTCTTTGCGTGTTAGATAATCTATTCGCCGAGGGCGGCTTTATATAACATCATTTTAATCGTGCCGATATAACCCACTCTGTATCTATATCAGAGCTACCGCACTACACTTAAAACCCGGTTTCTACCGGGCACGTTAAAGATTACGTTGAACTCATAAGAGAGCCGATAAACAGTCGAGCGGAAAGGACCGAGCGAGCAGAGAAGAGAGAGTTGAAATAAACTCGCTCAGTTCTGGGGAGTGGAGCTCTACTCCAGTTACAAAATACAAAACTATTTGTTGGTGGTGATGGAAATTTATTTTGTTTAATTGAAGTTCGTTCCACCTGAGCATTATTACCCACTCATTTTTCTTTCACGGTGGAAACCGGCCTCTAGAATGTATCGTCTCATACGCAACTCTCGTTTATTTCCATTTGACCAAGCAGACGAAGCCGCAGGTAAACACTAAATATTGAAATAAAAATAAAAATAATCTTGATTATTTTGAGGCCACTCGTGGCGCATATGGACAAGCATGCGACATGTTGATGGAGTTCGACTCCCACTTTGGGGAATGAATTAATTAAAACTTTCTTTATTCTCACTCTGAAAACAAGGCATAGCGCGCCATTTAATTCCGCCACCCAACACGCAATGTCTCGAAAATTTGTCGGTTCGTGGGGATGGGAGTGTCTTGGCACTAGGTTCCATCTGCCTACCCCCTGTATATATAGGTACCCAAAGCTAATATACTGTTTCAACATTGCATTAATTAGTATAGCACTTAAAAGTGTACAAATTGGGTCTAAACGATAAGTTTTTAGGTCAATATTTTTGTCTAACGCATTCAAGGACAGCTTGTTGCTACCTCCTTGATGTATATATTAAGGGCATATTTTTACTCAGAAATATTATTATATATTTATTTGCACTACTATTTAAATAAAGAAAAAAAACAGAAGAAAACACATAATTGATGCGGAAAAGGCGGTCTGTATTATCGCTAATCACCGATTTTTATGTATATTTTTAAATAAAAAAAATAATAAATCTTAGTGCTCCCCTACACTCCCCAAGCCTACATGGCAAATTTAAATTTTCTTAGTCCCATAGTTTCTTCTGTGCGTCAGTCATTCAGTAAAACAGAGTTTTATATATAGGTAACTACAGGACCCTTCGACGCGTACAATACGCGTTGTCATAGCAACGTGTATGTCACTTTACACAAAAACTTTGGATTCGCCCGCATACCACCTATAATTCTTTTATTATGTTGTATTTTCTAATTAATTGATTATATAATTATATATTTAATCATGTTTAACTTCTTTTTATAATTCTGAGAAAGTAAGTTTCAATGTTCATATCAAATAAAAAACTGAAAAATCAACTTGCAAATTTCATAAAATTCTTGTCACAAAATTCCGTATTGTGATTTATTTATAAGAGATAGATAGATATACGGTGTCGCGGACTTACTAATAATATAGAATGTCTTTGTGGTACAAAAAACTTAAACCATAATGTTATATGGCCAATAGCACTCTTGGGGAATTTAGCATTCATACAAACAAATAAATTCGTAAAAATGAGTAGGTACAAAGTTTTGCTTTGCATATTAATAAATAGATAAAAAGTGATTTAATTTATTGTGCAGTACATGGGGTACGCAGTGTCTTAACACTACGTTTCCTCTGCCTACCCTAATATATGCAGGACACACTGTGAAGCTACTATAAATAAATATATTTATGATGATATTAAAGCATGTTTTAATACAAAGCGATAATATTTATCAACAGTGCTTCCTTTGAAGTTTACAGTTGCGCGATAAAAAAATCATGTTAGTAATTTTCTTTATAAACATGACTTCAATAAGATGACGTTATGTGACGATATAGGAGAATGAGCTTGGTTCATAATAAAATAGTCATAAGTTCAAATTCCTATTTAAATTAATATTTAATTACATTGAGGCCGGTCGTGGCGCAGCGGCACGAGGTGTGACTGCAAAACCGACTGGTTGTGGGTTCGATCCCCACTCGAGGAGATGAAATATTTATTTAAATTTATATTTCCATTTCTTCGCTCTGGTGTCGAGGTTAAGCACGGCGTTGAGTTCTGCCACTCAACACGCAATGCCTCCAGAATTCGGCAGAAAGTGGGGAACGGAGTGTCTTAACACTAGGTTCCCTCTGCCTACCCTGCTGTGTGCGGGATACAGCGTGAAGCTATAAAAAAAATAATAATTAATTACAATCTTGCATCACCTCAAGAGCTCAACGGAAAGTGGGGAAGGACACACTAGGTTTCCTTTACTTTACATTGGATTCCCAGGTCCCCTCTGTCTACCCTGCTATATGCGAAATACAGCGTAAAGCTAAAAGAAAATCTGGTATCAAGATACACAGATGATTTTCCTGCCTTAATTTAGCAAATTAGGGGTTAAATGACGAAACTTAACGCCGCGTTTTGTCTTACGAGTACCATAGCGAAAAATAAATTCCTTCGGATGAGAATCGAACCTACAACGATGATTACAGTTCTGTTCCACAGCGGCACGATAGCCTCAAATCTATAGCATAAATCTGAAGAGTTTATTTGTAACGCGCTAAACTCATAAACTTATGGTTTGCATTAAGAATTAAGGAGGATATATTTTGCATTGAGTTCCACCACATACATTACGCAATATCTCCAGAATTGAGTAGAAAGTGGAGAACGAAAGTGTCTTAACACTAGCTCCTTAGGTTCCCTTTGCCAACCCTACTGTGTTTGGAATACAGCGTGAAGCTAAAAAAATACAACACAATGGTGTCACAACTTCCCCAAAAATTTAGAATATGAAACTGAAAACAAAAACACAATAACTCATTTCAATTCCAAATCATAACAAAGTCGGAATATTCATTACAACTTCATTCAATGCAAATGGTTTGTAATTTAATCACTTCTTTATAAATCTACATATGTACATACATCTATACATATGATATAATAAAATTGTAACTGTTTGTTGTCTGTACATGGAAGATATACGAGAAAATCCATCGCTAGGGGAATTTTTGAATGTAATTGAAGCCAAAACAATTATTTTTATTTTTTTGTCTGTTTAACGGTTTGTTTGTTTGGCCATGCGTTTGTACACAGTAATCTCAGAAACGACTTAGCAGATTTAAATGCAATTTTTAGTATTTTGACAAGCTTCCCTTAACATTTAGTATTTGGTTTATTTAAATTGGACATGAATAAAAAGTATATCAATATAAAGTTATTTTGTTTGTTTTATTAAATTTGAGGAAACATTAGTTTTCAACGTCTTTAAAATGATTACATTATTAGAATACAATAATGCGCAATACAAGTTTTTTTTTTTTTTTTTATGGAAAAGGACAAGGCAAACGAGCGTTCGGGTCACCTGATGGTAAGTGATTACCGCCGCCCACGGCCCCG
>JAATLQ010033401.1:0-17720 GCA_013421005.1 Heliconius erato x Heliconius himera | reverse complement strand
ACAATAACACCTACACCTTGACAGCCCCGCTCGCTCTCTGGTACGCCGGCCCAGAAAGCGACCCGACTGCCCGGCAAATCGGTCGTGTCATTGCCCTTTCGCTTGGTCTCTGTCACACAAACGACATCCAAATCTCTATCATCCATCGCATCTAATAATTCATTCATCTTTTCTTCCATCCCTCCTCTTACATTCCACGTAGCTATTTGTAGCTCCGTCCTCCACCTCGTGGCGTGTTGACACACCACTTGACACACCATTGTACCCCCATTATAACTTATATATAGTTATTATAGTTTTGAAGCAATAAAAAATTATATATCTACTCTACTGTGGTTTGAAATCTGAAATTATTTTGACCATTTTAAAGGGCAACAAGTCCTAAGCCGCACCAGGCAACAAATACCCTAGCTACGCCACTGCTGGGAACCTAGTGTTAAGACACTTCTTTTTCGGAACTCAACTCAATTCTTCAGCGGTATTCAACGCAGCACTGCCTCGTTACCAGAAAAGAAAAGAAATAAAAATATTGAATGTATCATGTCCTTGAGTGGAAATCAAACCCACAACTTGTCGCTTAATCACGTTTACAGTCACACGCTTCTGCACCTGCGCCACGATTGGCCTCATTTTATACTTAAAAATAACTTTTTATTTTGTTAAAAAAATATATTTGCAACGATTATTTCATTTTTAAATATCGGAAAGATAAATAAGATTTTATTTAATAATAGCAGTATATCAACATTTTGCTCAGTCATGTTCTAAACAAAACTACAGAATATAAAAACAATCAAAATTGTAATAATAAATTAATAAGATACATAATTTTACGTACAGCGACTTTAATTAAGATCTGTATTGATAAGTAATATAATGAACATAATATTCTTATAATATATCTTCTTTGACAAAAAAATCCTATAAAAACATGATAAACCTATTTCATAAAAACATTTTTGTTTTTAAAAGTTAAAGAAATAATGATATTAATTACCTACATACAATCATGTTTATATTAATACATAGTTTATTATAGTTATACAGAAAAAAATAGTAAAATGAAAGAACTATATTTCAATTTTTTTTTACGTTTGGAACGTTTATAGACTTAAAACCGAACCAATTTAAACGTACTGTCGTAAATGTTAGCTAATGGTGTCATAATAAGTATAAAAAGTATTTTATTTTGTAATCGTTTGTTTAATTTTTGCAAAATTCCTATTAGAAAACTAAACGTCAATACATACGAGTACATCGTGTAGTATAAAATTACTGCACATAATAGTCCAATACTATTACACTAGTGGCTTGCAGCAAGTGGCAGACAAAGAGACTCTAGTATCAAGACACTACGTTCTTCGTTTTCCATCAAAATTTAAACCAATGCATGTTGAGTTGCAATTCAACTCCATGCTTTGTGTTACGGGAGCGGAGAAATAGTAACAATTCAGACATAATGGTTGCCATGAGAGAGAGGATATCAATTCGTAACCGAAGCTAGTAGATACTATTATACCACGCCGACGCCTTAGTTTTCAATAAATTTTATTTGTCATCCAAAATTATCTTCAATGCTGAACAAATTGTGCTAAGGCGATATTTTATTATTTCTTATAATTCAGGACGATTTTAGTTCTTCCAAATATATTACAGATCTATAATTTTACACTTAGTCTGGCCATAAACACTGTTATAATTAAAAATAAACAAAATATTACTACTTTTGAATTCGGAATCTGTCATTCTCATACGATTGTTCATTGAGTTTTCTTATTTTCGCGCCAAGATATAAAATATTTTGTTATATAAAAATGGAGTAGGATGATAAAGGGAAGCAAATTCCTGTGCATAACATAAAGTAGGTATGGAGCCAAATACAATTTTAAAAAAATTCCATACGTTTGATGTTTGTCAAATGTTTGTGTACCCGGCTATCGATGGAATCCAATAAAACCTTCTCCGTTTGTGCCAGAAAAAGATCTGGCCATCCACCTAGTTTTCGTACGAGAAAGGCGATTAATATATGGAAAAGAATTTGAAAAAATCTTGTCTACTTTATAACTTATTAGTTTAGATTTGTATGATATTACCTGAAACTATTGAAAGAATATAATATAAGTTAATGACGCCATTATATTTGACGTGTACAAAATTTAGATGCAAGTAGTACTCAATGTTTAGTTTATCGATAATAACGTGGATTTCAGAATAAGTAAGTGAACTTCAAGTCAAGGATTTCGTCATAAGCTCAAGCATAACAATGCAATGTTCAGAAAATTCTTTTCTGTAAGCAATATAAAATTCAAATAACTTTTATATATTGAGCTATAAGAAATATATATTTAATAATATATTATTAAAACAGTATTCCTACATAAAATTGAATATGTTCCTGTTATAATAAAGTTTTGTGTTAGTGATATTTTTAGCATTTTTTTTATATAATGTGGTGAGTGAAACAAGCAGAGGGCGAAGTTAAAGCCCTAATCATAAATATGAAAATCTATTTATTTTCAGTCTTTAATGCATCCTTATTATATTATTCTTCTAATAAATGCACTATGTACCTATTTCCACTTTAAAATGACAAACGTATAAAATTTATTCAGAACCTATAAGGAACGGAATATTTTGGCAAAATAATATTTTTTTTGTCATAATTGTATACAAGAATACTTACAATTTTTTTAACCTGGAAGCTACGATGAAAGCTATGATGTTTGTGAATTTGAATCTTTCCTAAGGTAATGTAAGTGAAATTGTATATATAATATTGGGTTCCACCACTCCGATCGCAAAAATAAAATTGGCTTGATGCCAATTTCCACAAGGTGCACTCTAGTGTTGTATAAGATAAAGCTAAAAACATAGAAGAAATGCGTAAGAGGTCCAGCTTTCAGTTCATTTAGGTAAATTTTTAAATATTGATTTTATCTTTAATATGCAAACTTAGCTTAGTTTAGCGATAGTTAAATAATTTATTTGTACGTTTTAATTCATTATAAAATAAATCTCTTTAACACACAATAAAAATGTACAATAACATTTATATGTAAATACACGTACATTTAAATGCAAAACTGCAGATATGCATAATAATTACAAAAAAGTTACTAATATGAATTTATCATTTAATGATAAGAAATTATAATTTAAAAGTGTATAAATTATCTTTTAATGATAATAAAATAATTTAAAAGTTTATAAAATTTACTGTCCTCTATCCCTTCTACGTCAATCATGTCGAAGTGCATATACTTGAAACTATCATAATAATACGTGATGTTCAAATTACTGGTAGAGAGTTACTACTTGTATTCTTTTTAAGTCCTAAAGAATTAGCAATATCATATTTAATTGGTTTTTAATGTGGTGGAATTGAACTTTAAACGCAATGACTGTGGGTTCAATTGTTTCTTAGGGTAGTCATTACAATTAAATGACTTTAATTTGTCGGCTTTTGTAAGCATGTGCGAAGCAATAGATGGTCCGTGCCGTTCGAAATAGTCTGGTGCTCCAGAAATTTTACTTACAAAAAAATTAAGCCTGAAAAATAGAAAAAAAGCCTTTACACATTAATTTTTTCCTTGTTATCGAGGATCTCATAAAAATATAAAAATATAAAAATAAAGAATGGGTTAAAAAAACAGGTGTACTTTCATGCTAAAAAGCTGCAAAATCGAACACTTTCTATCTTTAAAAGTATTCAATATTATTTTTATTCTTGTTATATACAAATTTAAATTTATTTTCGATACGGTATTATCATGACATGTGTTTCGGTCATGCTTTTAAGAGTGTGGTTGAACGGTCCGCTTCAAACTTATCGCGTTTGAAGCTCCGTAAAGGTTTGTTGATTTAAGAATGCAAATTTATATAACTTATAAGTCCAAAAGGACTCGAAGAATAATGACTTGTTTTTATAAAATGTACATACTCAGGTGCTCTTCTAATGTAAAATATTTTAAATTATATTTCCCACGATTTTAAGCCTTATTAGCATACATTAACTTCTACAATTGTGTACGACGCGTTTTACTAAAATTTGATGCGTATATGTAATTTTTTATTCAAATTCAACAAGCGGGGACCAGAATAATGTGTATTTATTTTGGCCGAGCCACGAATTTTTATTTTTATTGTTTAAGCTAGTTTGCGGATTTTTGTATGCTTTAAACATAAATGAACTTAATAATTGATATTGAGGCTAGTCGTGGCGCAGCGGCACGAAGTATGACTGTAAAACCGACTGGTTGTGGGTTCTATGTCCACTCGAGGAGATGAAATATTTTCTTAAATTTATATTTCCATTTCTTCGCTCTGGTGTCGAGGCAAAGCGCGGCGTTGAGTTCTGCCACTCAACACGCAATGCCTCCAGAATTCGGCAGAAAGTGGGAAACGGATTGTCTTAACATTAAGTTCCCTCTGCCTACCCTGCTGTGTGCGGGATACAGCGTGAAGCTGATTTGATTTAATTGATATTAATGTTCATAACATTATTTTATTTGTATTTCTGGATTTTGTAGTACAATTGAGATCATAGTTGAAAATAAATCTGTGTTAAAATAACTTTGCGAAAAGGAATTTTATTCAGGGCTTCTGTAAATTATTCACAGCGAGTCTAAGCGTTTTCTGTCGTTATGAGTTCTTTAAGAATGTGGTTGGAACTTGAGTCACGTCTATTTTGTAGTGCACTAACTAAATAGCAAGACGTTTGTGAAGAATTATGTAGTATAAATTTCAAACAATAGCGAAAAAAAGTTCCTCCGAATTCGAGTGATAAAATATAGATTGAGTAGACTTTTTAAATTCCTTACTAAAAATGAAAACGATATACATTTATATAATTATTTATTATTTAAATATAATAAATTATAAATAAATTAATAAACGCAGGCTGTACGCACGAACATACATGGCTCATTGTCACGTTCCGTTTGAGCGGAAGCGCGGAACACGTGAAAGAGAGACACGATGAATTAACGTGTGCAAATATTAATATATAAATATAATAAAAATCAGCTTCACGCTGTATCCCGCACAGAGCAGGGTAGGCAGAGGGAACCTATTGTTAAGACACGGGGAACGGTCCCCACTTTCTGCCGAATTCTGGAGGTATTGCGTGTTGAGTGGCAGAACTCAATGCCACGGTTTGCCTCGACACCAGAGGGAAGAAATGGAAATACAAATTTAAGTAAATATTTCATCTCCTCGAGTGGGAATCCAGCCCACAACCACACTCACACTTTGTGCCCCGGCGCCACGACTGGCCTCTATTACTTATATTATATTACTATATAATATAAATACATATATTATAATTCAGTGAAATAATGATAATTCAGTGACAATATTATATTTATTAATTCACCAAAATTTTCTTATGACATTATCACGTAAATTTATACGGACATTTTTTTTTATAAAATATTGTCATTTAATAATGTTGCACGATATGAACTGTGAATCATGTACCTATAGAAGAAAAAAATATCAGTAGCTTCCCAGGAATTCATCGTACGGATATTGGGTTTTTTAACAAATGCTTTTCAAATCCTTTGTGATAACACGTAGTACTGGTAGGTAGAGTACCTACCTTTCTCTTTGCAGAAAATATTTTATTTTCCTACAAATTTTACCACATCGTTTTTTTTTTTAAAAAGTCTTGTTGTTCACAATAATTACATTTATAGTAACTCTAACATAGTATTAAAGTCATTTAGGTAACTGTAAAAAATACCTATAATAAATGATTCTAGAAAATTCAAAGTTTAGTAAGGTAACTTAAAAGGGAAATTTTTAATTTGTTATGCTTTACTCAATTTGAACAGTTATATCTGTTTTTCCATTTTTATATATTCACACCTTTCGTTTTACTCTAGACTTCCTGTTTCCAATAGAGAAATTATTGGTAGTGAATCTCATAGGAGTTGAAGGAATTTACCTCATTAGTTGTACAGTAAAATACTGTCCAACGAAGCTACGGCAACGTATCTTTATTAAAATCAGTAAATAAACGAGGGCTCGTGATACATCAATGTTCGTTTTATGTTCGTCTGCTCAGTTAAGTCCTCTTTATCTGAAATTCCTACATCGAAACAAATGTATTCAATGCGACTCGATGCTTCCACAGTACGTAGAGTTAATCTTCGATTTCTTTTGATCTGTACAAGCGAAGTAAAAAAATATAGGAATTATTTTAATGACAGCATATTTTTTTAAGTAAATTATATCGTGATTATATATATTTTCCATGTGTTTATTATCATTTCTAAGAATATGATTTTAATGTAAATAGTCTTATAACCTTTCCGTTCCTTAAGTAAGTCATTGTGATAAGTTAATTAAAAATGTATTTATTACTCACTAGCGGTTCGCCCACGGTTTCGCCCGCTTTAAATACATGATTATTGATTTAATTGATTTAATAAGCAGAATTGATTGACAACTATTATTATTATTACTTTATTTGTACACCACAATAGATACACCCATGAAATATAATTAAAAAAAAATGTACAATAGGCGGTCTTATGGCTAAGCAGCCATAAGACCGCCTATTGTACATTTTTTAAATTATATTTATACTATAATTTAATAAATTAATTTAATTAGCTTCACGCTGTATCCCGCACACAGCAGGGTAGGCAGAGGGAACCTAGTGTTAAGACACTCCGTTCCCCACTTTCTGCCGAATTCTTGAGGCATTGCGTATTGAGTGGCAGAACTCAACGCCGCGCTTAACATCGACACCAGAGCGAAGAAATGGAAATATAAATTTAAGTAAATATTTCATCTCCTCGAGTGGGGATCGAACCCACAACCAGTCGGTTTTGCAGTCACACCTCGTGCCGCTGCGCCACGACCGGCCTCATATTTATACTATAATGACTTCTAATATGTTTTTATTACGACATTATCGTCAAAGAATTTTTGATTGTTTTAAATAAAAAATACGACCATTGTTGATATTTGATATTTATAAAATATACATAAAGCTAATTATTTATTACACGTGTATATTTTTGGAACTTTATGTTCTTTTTACCTATATAATATACTCTGTTAAATGTGCTGATGTCAGTGAATAATTTAACTTACTCATTCAGAAACAGCCTTAAATGTTAAATTATTGATTTGAAGGATTCATAATATTCTTTGTAAATAACTGTAATAATTGCATATTAACTCCTGTACAGATTTTAAATTAGTTACATATATTATATAAACGAACCAACCCAAAAAATCTTTGTATTTACTTGATATTTCTTTCAAGATCGTTCTTTATCTCTGTGTTGAATTAATTACGACTTCTTTCAAATGACGATAACTTTTTTTTAATGAACCGATTTTGAGGAATTAAACTTTAGTAGTTAAGTTGAGTTAAAACAAAGCAATTGGTGAAATTTTCAAGTAAATCGGTTCAGTACTTTGACAGAAAAATGTGGACAAAAATATGTCGACAGACAGACAGATCAGATCTTTTTAAGTGTCCCTCTATCCATTTCAGTCAAAATTACTAAATGTACAGACAAAATATTTTTACTGTCTTATTATATATAGAGATATGATAAAATAATAGTAACACTTACGCACTGTTGTATATAATGAAATACTAATAAAGAATACTATTGTATGATTTTTATCTGCATAAGTTATATTTATATTACATTTTATATATATTACGTATTATATTTATAGTATTTCTATTTTTGCTTTCCTTTATTTTTTTTAAAGCATCTAATCGTCATAATTGACCGTTTCAAAATAACATCTTACTTCTCCAGTAGTAGTTAGTAAAGTCATATTATGTTCAATACGACTTGGTGGGGCGGGATATGTGTATAAAGAGTACAAACTGTTAAGATACTCATGTTGAGATACTTATTGATAACCACCATTTTCAACGATACTACTTAAGAGTAAATACACGACGCCGCGATTGGAATCTTGAAGTAGATATAAATATATCATTATTCGATCAACTTGGGAATGAATTTATGATTATTTTTTTAGAAATTCTAGAAACCGTCCAAGAGAATTCCAAGAGGCGCTGATTCAGATCCCACTACGATCACATAGTTAAACGTTTTTAAAAACGTATTATTCTTTCTTAAAAATGTTAAAAAGGACCTTTGATTATCGCTTTAACGTTTCGACGTATAGTTACTATGTTAATTAAGTATTATACAACATAAACATCAGTTTATGCATCTATTTATCCCTAACTCGTGTCAGTTATCTGTTGTGAGATAATAGCTTATTTGTTACATTTATTAATATTTGTAATAACATTATCTTAGTTCAAAGGTCGAGGAAGGATTGTCAAGATGCCAAGAATATAAAACTACCGTGTCAACAATTATTTTATAGTTACATTAACCATAAACATATGTTTTATTATACATATAGGTATTTATTTATCTATTTATAAATAAATATACATATTTATTTCTAAATTTTAGTTTTTTTTTGGGATTTTTCCAATAGTTATTTTATATTAAAAAAATGTCTTAAAATGGCAGAGTTTATTTGTAATTTTATATGTATGTATCCCACAATAAAACATAAATGAGAAATGAGAGCCAAGTCAAATCTTAAGTTGAGTTCACCGACAAAAGAAAGAGAGATCTACATATACGTATGGTTGCCGAATTCTGTGTTCACTCGGGATAAAATTCAAGCTTTAAATTTTACTCGACATTTTTTTACAGTCTCGATTATATTTGAAAGTAAGTGTACTTTCAGCTTGTACTGGACTATTAAGTTAATATTTGGTTTGGTGTCTGGTGTATAATAGCTAAGTCAAATTTAGAGCTTGAATTTTATCCCGAGTGAAGATAGAACTCGGCACCCATATTATAGATCTCCTATTCTTTTGTTGGTAAAACCGACTTAACATTTTACTTGGCTCTCATTTTACATTAATGTTTTTTATAGGATATCATTACTTATGTAAAGAAATAATGACAATTTTTTAATCATTATGACTTTGTTATTTTTAAAATCGTTTCGTTTTCCTACATTTTTTGATCTAACTTTTTTTACTTTCTTGAGAGAAATTATAAAATAATATCAGTTTTCAGATTTTTTCCTGTATACGAGTATATGTATAATAGTCTACCTTCGTAACAAATATCATGTTTCTAGGCCATTTAGAATGGGTTAGGTTTTTCATGAGTCAGTGAATTAGTCACAAAAATGACAATTTTGGAACGGTAATATATCAGCCACCATTTCATTTAAATTTTATAAACAATACAAACTAGGGAGTCTTAGCAAATGTGCAAAATTTCATGCATGTAGACTAATTGCTTTACGAGTAACGAAGGACGCAAAAGTAGCTTGAAATGGTTTGTGTAAAATATACATTGCGCTTTTCCAGCTATTAACTTGGCTGGACGCGCTGGCACGTGTCTGATATATCGACGTTTTCTTTAGACACGCAGTTCATATAAATATTTTATTTATATGAACTGCGTGTCTCGTGTCTCGAAAGAATTTTATTAAATTTAGTGGCATTATTTTAACTTTATTTGTATTGTTATATTAATACTAACTTACATTAGCCTCCGCTGTATCTCGCACATAACAAGGTAGGCAAAGGGAACCTAATGTTAAGACACTCCGTTACCATTAAGTTCCCAAACTTTTCATCGAATTTTAGAGACGTTGCGTGTTGATTTGTGGAACTAAACGCCGCGCTTTGCCTCGTTACGAGAGCAAGGAAAATGAAAATATTAAATATTAAGCCACAACCTGTTCCTTTAACAGTCGCACGCTTGTGCCCCTGTGCCACGACTAGCCTCATTAATTTAATGAAACATAATGTTTTTTAATAATCAATTTATTATATTAGTATTCAGTTGTTTGTTGAAATAATGAGATTCGAACATTACATATAGGTATAAGTTTCTAATCATCTTTTATAAATGCACTTCTGGGCAAAACTTTAGCAGCCGCTCGGATGTTATGCACGACGGTAACATATGCTTTCTCTACAATTTTACAGAAAATGTTTTGTTGGATTTCTTTCCTTTTCGCGTTATATTTTTGATTCTTTTCCTTGAGGTCTTTATCTGTAAAAATTAATGAACATTATAATATTATAAGTCTAAATGATAAGTGTTTTGATGCATTTGTAAATAAAGCTTATAAAACTAGTGGACTCTTTGATATGTAAAATACGCGTTGCCGTGGCAACGTTTATAAAAGAATAACTAACCTGACATTAATGCCTCTCTCAATTCGGAACTTATGGTCACTTCCGGTTCACTCACCGCTTGGCAAGTTGTAGTTTCAGGTCCCACTTCGTAATGCTCGACGCCTTTGTTGTCAAGCTTATAATCGTAGCCGTACCTAGTTGTTCCTAAAGCAGCTGCGGATATTAAAATTATAATAAGTATATATAGTATTGTATAGTCATTTGCCTATAATAACCGCAAAGTTTAGTAAGCTTACATTACTTACTGCATTTTGGCTAGATGGCTGGCTAAAGAGTTTAGCTAAGGATTTTTTTAAAATATTTCTTTGAATATTTCGTATTCGTAGAAGAGGTAGTAGATTTTTTATTTAAACTAATTATTTATAAAATATTATTTAAATAAATATATATATATATATAAATAAATAAATAAATAATTTCTTAATCTCTAAAATGACCTCGGCTTATAACTAAAAAAATATATTAAAAGTCCTTGGTTAATCATATATAACACTTTTTGACAAAAATAACTTTAAAATGTTTAAACACATTCACATAAGAGATATTTGAACAGTACTTAATGTTGCTTTAAAGAGTTAAAATTAGCTTAACTAGAGAGCTCGGATTTAGAGAAATGTCGGGTCCACGCTTCGGACAGGAGATTAATCGTGAACCAAATTCCCTTGGCTTTAAACGTATTAAGAACTTTTAATTTTAATTAACTTCACACTGTATGTCTCATACAGCAGGGTAGGCAGAGGGAACCTAGTATTAAGATATTCAGTTTCCCATTTTTCGCCGAATTTTGAAGCCATTGCGTGTTGAGTGGCGAAACTCAACGCCGCACTTTGCCTCCACAGAGAGCGAATAAATGAAAATACAAATTTATATAAATATTTCATTTCGTCGAGTGGGAATCGACTTCCATCCAGTCGCGATTACAATTACACACTTGTGCCCCTGAGCCACGACTGGCCTCAACAACAACTTCTGAATTATGCAATATGTTATTGTCACGTGTATTATCCCGTTAAATTAGTTGCGGGAAAAGGTCACTGTACAGCAACCACTACCAATAACGAGCTAATTACTAATATGAAACATTTCGGTAATGAAAATTGAAAGAGTAAAAGTTTTCTTTTAATTTAAGCTAATTTCTTTTACCAAAACATCGCATGTTTAAAAATCAATAAAACAGTAAACTGAAATTGCTTATTGCATACGTACCTAAAAAAATATTTATTTTTAGATATTTTGTCATAATTATTTTATATTTTTTATATGGCTACAAATAATTAAATTTAATTAAATTGACACATGATTACGAGCAGCTATACAAATTAACAAAGTTACACAAGAGTTGATTTGATTTCGAAATTGATTTTTTTAAATTATAGTCTTGTAATAAAAAAAATATTTAAAATAATATCAGTCTACTACTTACTTCCTTTTATTATGTATGCACCGGAAAATGCTCTAGATCCTTTATTATGTTCTATCGTGACATCGCCGACTATAGTCAAGTCCATACGAGTCTGCAGCAAAACGGATTTCTTATTTTTATCCATCCTGTTAAATAAAGAATATTAAAATTGAATTACTGACTATTTAGCTCTGTTAATTTTACAATATATTTCATATTTGTAGCTTCGTGGCTTATTATACAAATAGCACGATAGGCAGAGAGAACCTAGTGTCAAGACACTAGGCTTTTTGTCATGACACACTATTCTCAACTTTCTTCATTTTTGATCAGTGGTGATGGGTATTGAACCTACAACCGATGCGCTTGCATCCAGACTGTGGTACTTTCTCTTACTTCAATATTTACTTCACATACAAGAACAAGCATAGTTAAATTTTCAAATGAGATCTCACCTTAATTCAGAAAACTGTTGATCCTTCAGGCCGGTTACATTAAGATTCTTGTAATGTAATATCGTATCCGCCTTCTCACCTAATTTAATTTCAAGGGATGGAATAACCAAAGGGTCTATGGCCTTTATATCGTACGCCGGTATACCTTTGCATGTTTTTTCTAGAAATTGTTGTGTTGTTTTGCTCAAGCATTCTGTATCCTCCACTGCACAGGCTATAAGAAGTGACCCTAAAAATTAAGCAGTTATAAATAAACTTTTTTCTTAACTTATGCTTTTAGAATTATTTAGTACTTTTACTATATAAAAGGTTTTTTTTCTCAGAAAATCCTCACAACACAAATGTTATTTTAGTATTTAAAAGACGACAATAAAGTGCATAGGACCGTAAAGTAATGTTCTGTATATAATATATGTTATTCTATGATATATATATAAAAAAAAGGATTTTTAGGTATCTTATTTAAGGTTAGGTACCTTACTCATATGGAGCTTAATATTGATTAAAATGTTTATATTTGTTTGGTTTGAGGAAAATAAGTTGAATTTAGTGTTTTATCACTGTTCATTAGATTGTTTATGTTGTTGGTAAAGCAAGATTAATCTAAAGGATTCAACCAAAGCAAAGCTTTATCAATTGCAACTAATTTGTTATCGTTATATTTCTGAAAAATATTATAAAAACATTAAGTATTATTGGTAATTGTGGCCAGTCGTGGCGCAGGGGCATAATGTTTGACTGTGAAATCGATTGGTTGTGGGTTCGATTCCCACTCGAGGAAAATAAATATTTATTGACATTTATATTTTCATTTTCTTGGCTCTGGTGTCGAGGCAAAGCGCGGTGTTGTGTTTCGCCACTCAACACACAATGCCTCCAGAACTCGGCGGAAAGTGGAGAACGGAGTGTCCTAACACTAGGTTCCCTCTGCCTATCCTGCTGTGTGGGGGATACAGCGTGAAGCTGATTTGATTAAGTATTATTGGTAAATAATATAATAAACTGCTTGATGTTAAATGATACTATATGTCCAGCTGGTATTTACAAAGGGAAAATATTTAACACTTAGGTAATATAGTAAATATTTGTAATACTTAAGATATGACTGCAGTCATCGTGTAGTAATCACTAATTAAGAAGTGATTAGTCACACTAATTATTTATCTTTTCTCTCTTAGTAAGCGTATATGTAAGTACACATTCTTAAGAAAAAAATATATATTAAAAACCACCGTACTTAAGGCAACACATTTTTTTCATTCATAAATTATATATATTTTGTTTTTTTTTTATTTTTTTAATAATTGTAAAGAAATATTATTATTATTATTATTACGAAGGGATGTAATTATAATTTTAACATAAGCATTTCTTAGAATGGCTTTGAACCCATAACAAATTGCAAAAATACACGAGTCAAAATTGAATTTTCCTAAGTGTGTCAGCATTGTTCCCAGTGCAGATATAAATAAATAAAACCTACCACCATCACACAAAACACTCGATGAAAATACAAAAGACAAGAACACACTCAAATAATCCATCCTGTCAAGTCAAATCTCACAGACAACTGATAAAGAACTAAAATCGTTTCCGTTAGTACATGTCCCGTATATATAATCATTATGTTAATGCAAATATCGTTATAAAGAAAATAACTTTGCCACATACAGAGGTCAGATATTATCAACGAGACAAGCGTTTGATAGTTTTAAATGTAACTGTCACCGTTATTGTGGTTTTCACTGTTTAGGGTTCCGTCCCTCGAAAGGAAAAAACGGAACCATAAAAGGATCACTTTTTTATCAGTCCGTCAGTCTGTCAATATCTTTTTTCTCAGGAACGCGTAGAGATACCAAGCTGAAATTTGCAAGAAGTAAAAACTTATAGGTATTTGATAGAAAAAAATAAATAATTACAAAGTTATATTTTTATTTCATTGCAGACATAATGGGTACGTATGCCCGCATACTTAAATTTGTCAACTTAAGTTAGTTGCACTTCCTTTTCCCAGTTGACCTGCAACCCCGAAATTGGTACGGAAGCCTCGGTCTGTGAGTCCTACTCGCACTTAGCAGGTTTTTTATATTATATTTATTTTGCAAAATATGAAACTTATTGTCTACTTTAGTACTTGGTGGCTTACTTTTGTTACATAGTATTGTTTCACGTATCTCCGTATAAGCGAGAGCCGGGTTCACTATAACTAGATAAGAAATACATTTTTATCCAGTTTTGTATCGCGCTATAAATTTATTTAGTTTTAATTTTCTGTTTTTTATATGTGCTACAAGCTTTTTGCAATGATTATTTTAGTACAACTGACCCTTTGACTACATGTTTATGTTTAAAAAGTTTTAGTATTCTCTTAATGTTCTCATTTCTATTAACGCATTACAAGATGTTTTTCAGGTCAGATTTTAATTTAAAGCGCTCTCCAAGACAAATCAAAGGGGTCTAAACACAACTCGTCTACCGTCATTAGTTCAAGAGTCCTTTTGGCCACCTTCAGGTTACATCACTTGTCAATCTCTAGCATTTTTGTATATAGTTTTACAAACCAAGCTCTTTCAGTTGATACTCATATTAAGTGGGTTGTGAGAAAATTTATAATCCGCCATTTTGTTTTAGCGGCTATTTTGGATTAATTGTATTAATCCAAAATGGCCGCATATTGATCATATTTAATTTCATTGTCTCTGGGAAATGGGTGTAATTGAGCTTGCAAGATTTTAAGTTAAATAAAAATATTTCAAAAAAATATTTGTAATGTAATATTTAGTATTACAACTTATTTTAGTTTAGTTATTTACCATTTGTCTATGTGAGGATACATGTTGATAAAAAAGGAAGTCTTTAAAAAATTTACTTATTAGAACAATTGAATAATTCACTTACTATCAGGGGCCATGACGACGATAACTTTTGACATTATGTACGATAAAACATTTTAAAAAGACGTCAAGAATAAGTACTTTTTTGTATTTTAAGATCTAGAAATCTATAAACTATACATATAAAGCACATATAGATAAAAATATTTGTGTAAACGATTTGTATGTCTTTACCTATTATTGCATTCCATATATGGATTACTATAATTGAATTCCTCCTGGGTAATTATTGAACAATCTGTTTACATTGCTATAATATTTTATTTATTGAAAATGTAATTAGAAATTATCTTGTAAATAATAATTTTATTTGTATCTGTTTTCTATTGATATCCACTACTGATAATTGATTTTAAAATTATTTGCATAAGATGAAACGTATTAAGAGGTATGAAATTTTCAATATTTTTATTTCTTTGATCTGGTAACAAGGGAAAGCGCCACGGTCAGTACGCAATGCCTCGAGAAGTTGTCGGGAAGTGGGGGACGGAGAGTCTTAACACTACTTACCTTACCTACCCTGCTATAAGCGGGATACGCGTGAAGTTATAAAAAAGTTGAACATATTGAGTGTGGCTGTTAAAAATACTTAAAAGTCAATTAACACGCATATAGCAGATATGATTTATGCATAGGTATTATGTACATGAAAAAAAAAAACTAATACCTATGTTGCCATGGTCCATTTGTTATTCTAAAAATGTTACAGCTTTGTGCCAGTTTTGTTAGGTAGAGAGTGTTTTTGAAGTCTCTTTGACGAGACTAATAGTGCTTGAATATATAAAAAATAAGAATACGTATACGTGACCTACAAATACTGGACGCTAGTGAGCTTAAGCAGGTTATATTTGCCGTAAAAAGAATAATTTGTGTCCCTTATATAATTACGTTGATATTAAGTAAGTTTATATTTATCATTAAGTTACAATCACGTATTGATGACGATTTGTTAATTGGTAAAAAAAAACTACACACATATTATTCAAAAGGATAATAAACCGTAAAAGATAAAGAAATGGGTTTAGACCCTAAATAGACTATAACAATCAACCATTTTTTCTTTAAATACACCTCTTTCTATTATTCTGTATTTCTTTCTAGTTCTACCAACTTTGCTAACCGTGAGCTCTCTATAGGATTGTCACAAAACTATTATTTCATATTCAAGTTTAAACGGCCGGTATCGGTTGCGGCACACTACTCGTCTGTCAATGGAATCAGCTTAACAGAGCGCAGTGAATAGCGTGAGCTAAAACTGTGAAAGGATAAAAGTATAAACAAATCTAGTTTGTATTCAAAAAATTGTTACTTTTCTCTCGTCTAAATGGTTTTGAATTTCCAGCCACTTGGCAAGTCATCCACGCGCCAACAATAGCGTTTTTGGGCGTGTAAGCCTTATGTATGGCTGTAAACGTGTTACGAACATTTGAAACGTGATCAATTTAACGGGGAAATAAAATTTGTTACGACGCAAGGTGAGTTTTCTAGGGGCCAAATTCTTAACCTTGTATGATATTGGGGTTATTAGAAAATGTATCTATGATTATGTATCTATGAGTTCTTAGTATCTTACTAAGTCAAATTATATAAGCTATCTGGTATCAAGGCCCTTGCACTACAATGGTAGGATATGCATACTCGATGTTCGGCGGGGTTAAAGTTTCAGCAGTAAATGTTTTTTTTATTTTTTAGAAAAAGTAATTTTGTTTTTACCAATTAATTACAATTTAAAATTATCATTATTTTAATTGGCATATTTTAAAAGCAAATAATTACATAGGTCTACTAGTCATTTTACGTAACCTGCAAAATAACCTTAGTTTTAAAGGTTAAAATAAATGTATTTCATCCATTTTCAATACTAGAAATATTTTTTTTATCGTATTAATTAAGATAATAGTTGATGGATTACTGCCATTACAAACATAAATTATGTATGTCATAATTAAAGACATATAATATATTTTACTATAGTACGTTTACAGAAAAACAACATAGAAAATAAATTGAATAAGTCATATTATAATCTGTTTGTCAAGGGATCTAAATGTTATATTGAATTCTATTATATTTATTGACCGACTTTCAAAAAAGGGAGGTTCTCCATTCGTCGGAATCTTTTTTATCTTTGTAGTGCTCTGTTAGCTCTTGTAGGCAGAGGCAATCTAGTATTAAGAGATTCCGTTTCCTATTTTTCGCCGAATTCTGGAGATATTGCGTTTTAAATGGCGGAACTCAACGCCGCGCTTTGCTTCGACATCGATCATCGATCGATCAATCGAAATAAAAATATTAAATATTTCATTTCCTCGAATGGGAATCGAACCCACAACTTATCGCGTTTAAAGTCAAGCCTTGTGCGCCTGCGCAACGACTGGCCTCAAACTGTTAGTCATGCTTATACCTCTTATTAACATACTTACCTATGAACTTGTAATTCAAAACATATTTATTCATTTAATATATTTTATGAGGCCGGTCGTGGCGCAGCGGCACGAGGTGTGACTGCAAAACCGACTGGTTGTGGGTTCGATCCCCACTCGAGGAGATGAAATATTTACTTAAATTTATATTTCCATTTCTTCGCTCTGGTGTCGAGGCTAAGCGCGGCGTTGAGTTCTGCCACTCAACACGCAATGCCTCCAGAAATCGGCAGAAAGTGGGGAACGGAGTGTATTAACACTAGGTTCCCTCTGCCTACCCTGCTGTGTGCGGGATACAGCGTGAAGCTAATTTAATTT
>JAATLQ010033400.1:27775-38253 GCA_013421005.1 Heliconius erato x Heliconius himera | reverse complement strand
AGTATGACCGACGCGAACGGGCAGATGACTTTGACGGTTTTGTAAATTTTCATACATTTTCGAACTACTGTTAATTTTTATGTAATTATTTGCTGTTTATAATTAATTTATACTTTTCTTTGGTTCTTCGCTTATTCGAGGAGCAGATTAGTTAGATTTTCATAAATTTCTTGGTGTGGTGTAAGTTGCGGCCCTGCGCGGTATCGGTGTAATATTATTTAAGTATTAAGGAGAGAATTATTGGTTATTTCATCTTGGTTGGATGGTTATCTATACCGTTGTTATAGACTTAATAAATTGTGGTTTTAGTTTTCTGGGATTTTATTTGATATTGCTCGCAAAACTTATCATATTTAATGTAGAAAGGACTTTAATTATTTCATATAGTATCTATGTACGCGCGCAAGGAAAACGAGTAAAAAGATTTTTCTCGGGTAAATCAATAAAATCGATCACTGAAAGTCCAATAAAAATTAGTTCAGTTATTCTGGATATTAGCTCGGGGAAATAGAAAGACAAAAAGAGATAAAATTATTAATAATGTAGCTGGTTTTGTTTAGTTTTTTTATTAATATTTTACTATGGTTACGTTTATTTATATTTTTTTTTATTTAAATTAGTTACATATTTTCACAAACAATTTCCTAAATATATCTATATATAAGCATTCGTAAAGTTTAAGCGGGCGAAGCCGCGTCCGGGTCCGCTAGTATATAATATATTTTTAATAGTAAACGTCGTAAGGAATATAAATTGACAACGTTGCAAACAATAATATCAACATCAAAGAACGCAGTTTTCTACTGCCATAAATTTTGGTCGAAAACGTATTTAATTTCAATTAAAACTGGGTTACGATCTGAATCTATGACCAATTAATTATCGTCAAAGATCGAACCTTGACTTGAACATGAAAAAAAAACATTTAAATAAGCTCAAGTAATACCTACTAATTGACAATTCAAATTAGAATTGTACATAGAAACGAAATCTATAAGACCTATTGTTATATACTATGTATAATTTTTTTGCACTATAATAGTCTAACTTGTTAATGCCACTCCGATCTCTATTTTCTACTCATTTTTTAAAACTATTTTTATATTCCATGACCTTTTACCTCACTAAACTGTAAGAAATGATTGGTTCGAGTGACCTTTAATTTAAAGTTGTTATCATTTATTTTGATTTTTTTTTTCACGCATACTTACACTGCAACAGAATAGGCAGAAAGAACCTAGAGTTGAGACACTTCATTTTCCGCTATCCCCCCAAATTCGAGCCATTACATGAGTGAGAGGAAATCAGAAATATAAAAATAATGAATTTATATTTTTCCAAATGGAGATAGTACCTACCACCACACCACAGGATAGTACCATTGAGGCCAGTCGTGGCGCAGCGGCACGAGGTGTGACTGTAAAAACCGACTGGTTGTGGGTTCGATCTCCACTCGAGGAGATGAAATATTTACTTAAATTTATATTTCCATTTCTTCGCTCTGGTGTCGAGGTTAAGCGCGGCGTTGAGTTCTGCCACTCAACACGCAATGTCTCCAGAATTCGGCAGAAAGTGGGGAACGGAGTGTCTTAACACTAGTTTCCCTCTGCCTACCCTGCTGTGTGCGGGATACAGCGTGAAACTGATTGATTTGATTGGGATAGCACCCACAACCATCGCGTTTACAGTCACCAAGTCCCACTGCGACACAACCGCCTCATATATCCACTTGTTCATATTCTAACAATACCTACTATATAAAATCAACTCACCGACGCCGGATCCTCCAACGGCGTGTCAATTTCAGCTTGCCTAAGGAACACGTTTCCTCTGCAGGCGCGCCACAGCATCCTCTCAAAGGCCGGGATACGCTCACGCAGAATTACACCCGCAACGAAACTGTGCAGAAAATTTTGTCAGAAAACTTCATAATGGAGATTTTACTATCAAAAATCCATAACAAAAATTAAAGGAATAAAAAAACTATCTATTATTTTTTTATTGGCAATATTCTAATCAATATCTGTAATATGACGATGAATAAACTTTACCAATGTCATTAGAAGCAAAGTTTACACAAGTGCCTACGTTTTCATATAACAAAGGAGATTTTCGTAAAATAAGAATGACTAAATCAAAATAAATGTATGTACGTACACAAAAAGCAGTTTCCGAATTTGTATGTATATAATATACGTTTAATTTTTTTAAATGAACAGTCTAAGGAAAAAAAAATTCTGCCAATTTCGCAAACTGCTTCTAGTAACTAGGAGAGATCGAAATAAAATAAATATTTGGTTTTTAAATATATTATCAGTATATAAGTTGTAATTATACATTTAGTATATAAAAATTACTTATATTGTACCTGGAACTCAATTACCTGTTTTATACGATGAATCGTTGCAATAGGGTAAACCCCGCATTGTGCTGGTTTTATTATTTTTTTTAAAACTAAATGAAAAAAGCTACTTTTGAGATGTATTTATTACGAGGATTGATTAAAATAATATTTTCATGTTATAAATAACCAGAGATTATCTATATCATAATAATATCTGACATTCTATCAAGTTATATCTATAATTAATTTAAACCATTAATGTTAATTAAACTTTTATCACTATTCCTGAGTGTAGCCTTAAATCGGAGCATATGAGCGTGCAAAACCAAAGTATTTGCTTGTAAAATTAAAAAAAAAATTCGATATTCTAAATCCCTATAAACCTGCAAAGAGATTAAGTGACGGAATTGAAATCTGACGTTTAAAAGCCCTAAATATCTTATCTAAAGACATTGTAATATAATAAATCATGTACATACAATATTTTTTCCATTCCAAATCATAATACATAGAATATGTATATTGATAAAATCACATAGCATTCGTAATGAGAATCCTATCACTGATAAGAGCGAAATTACCAGCGTATCTTACAAGTAAGTACACTATAAAGTATCTTTACGTAATTGTGCTAAAAATAAATGTATATGAAAAGCAAATTTAAGAGCCATGGATTTATAAATAACGGAAAACCCCTGAGATCAGAACGGCTGAACTTAGAAAGTTGAAATTTTGACGTTCATCGGAGAGTATAATTAAGAAACTCTCACCTAGTACCACTACGAGAGTTTCTAGTACGCAAAATAGAAAAAACGAGAATTTCCATTTCCGAGAATTCAATTTTTTTCCATTCCCATAAAGTTGTGGACCATGCCTTGTGTAATGAAAAAGTATTTATTAAAATATTTTCTAAATTATGAAGCATTCTTCAGTATGCAAAAAAAAATATATAATATGTAATCTTAACGAAATTAGTGATTTTTTTTTAAATTTTAAACCTGTATAAATTTCAATAACAACTTTTTACATTTAATTTAACCAATTAGCTTAAACTGTAATACTAGCGAACAGGTAATTAAAAACACTGTAACTAATCGTGTTTTCGTGATAGTCTTAAACGTTTAATATATAAATAATAGCGCTGCTTTAGATTATAGATTTTAGAGGCCAGTCGTGGCGCAGCAGCAGAGGAGATGAAATATTTACTTAAATTTATATTTCCATTTCTTCGCTCTGGTGTCGAGGTTAAGCGCGGCGTTGAGTTCTGCCATTCAACACGCAATGTCTCCAGAATTCGGCAGTAACGACTAACACTAGGTTCCCTCTGCCTACCCTGCAGTGTGCGGGATATAGCGTGAAGTTGATTTATTTATTTTATTTATTTAGATTATATCAGTATGTTCAAGTTGGTAACTTAGAGAAATGACTGGTATCTTTTAAGGACATTTTATATATTTTATATAACCACATACATCAATCTAGTTTGAGGCTGCCGTGGCGGAGTAGTACTAGCGTGTGACTGTAAATGCGACGGTTGCGGGTTCGACTCCCACAGGAGAAAATTAATTGTTTAATATTTTCATTTCCTCGTTTCCACCTCTCAACACGCAATGAATCAAAAATTCGTTGGAAAGTGAGGAACGGACGGTTCTAACACTAGTTTCCCTCCGCCAATTCCTTGCTATATGCGGAATATAGCCTGAAGCAGTGAAAGAAAGAAAAAGTTTAGTTTTTAATAATGTCTAAAGCAATATTGCAATGTATTAACAATGAAAAGAAAATACATAACAAAAGATACGGCAAGGAATAAAAAGAAAAAGAAAAATATTCTATAGGTCTCTATGCAGTCATAAGTACCACCTATATCAAAACAGGAATACTTCACGCGATTACCTGAAGTACTTTATAATGTATTGTTGATACTTATAAAGATCTTTAGGCGTCTAGACTTGAATACATACCGAGATTCGAAATCATTTTAACAATGTGTTTTTCTAAACAGAGTACATTTATTTTAACAGCCAGTCATTGTGAGTAATCTCCGAAACTGTTTAAAAAAAACGTGGGAAAAAAACAAATGAGTTAGTCGTACGTTAAATAAAAATATAGAAGTGGATAAGTCGTTTTTTAAATTTTTTTAGTGATGGCAGAACTCAATGCCACGCCTTGCCTCGACATCAGAGCGAAGAAATGAAATATAAATTTAAATACATAAATATTTCATCTCCTCGAGTGGGGATCGAACTCATAACCAGCCGATTTTACAGTCACAATTTGCGCCACTGCGCCACAACTGGCCTCCATAATATATATCTGTAATAATATTTTCCGACTTGATATTCCTAATTTTATCCGGAATGCTACAATGTTGTCAAGCTATCAGAAATTTCGTCGTTCTTAATAAAAAAAAATTATAACCAATATCCTGTATTTCAAGTTTAGGAGTTGTTTCAATTGAACATTAAACAAGTCACTTCAGATATTATCTAATATTTATATAAAAAAATATATGATTATGTAACATTCTAAAATTTAATAAAAATATTTACGTGATTGTGACGGGTTGTAGGTTCGATTCTCACTTGAGGAGATTAAATATTTATTATTTTCATTTCCTCGCTCAGATAACAGCGCGGCGTTGAGTTTCCCCACCCAATATTCAATTTCTCCTAAATTAGCGAAAAATGGGGAACGCATTTCCGTTCCCTTATTGGAAACGGGATGTCTTAAACACAAGGTTTCAAAAGCACCGGATTCCCTCTGCCTACCCTGCTATGTGCAGGATACAGCGTGAAACTAAAAAAAAGGAAATATTCAATAAGCAAGTAACATTTGCAACGAATCAAAAGAGCAAGCGATAAATCAAATAACGACATGTGATCGGGCACTGACCAATAATACTTGAAGCAACAAGTTTAATTAATCAATTATGCTTATATAGTATGCAAGACTGCTGTAATTACATATAAAAACCAATATAAATCTTTATTGGTTCTATATATATATACGATTATTTTATTTAGTTTTTACTTCAATAACCAATTTCTATATAAAAAATTCTAATAAAAAAAGTCACGATTTTATCTACATAGCAGAACAAGGGGACTAAATGCTAAACCACTCTGTTCAAAACATACCGCCCAATTTTCGAGGCATTGCGAGTCGAATGGAAGAACTCAACGCCGGGATAGCTTTTGTGTACCACCACCAGGGCAGAAAAATGAAACGAGCGGGGATTGAACCCACAACATCTCCTTTACAGTCAATCGTTGAGCCGCTGCGCCACTACGACGGCCGTAAAGAAACTGATGTTTGCCATATTTCCTATAAATGTAAAGAAATTACGTAACAAGACTGAAGAGTCATCAGTCATTTTGTAAATACATTTGAGGGTACGACAAGTCGGCCGCCATTGTTCGTACAGATCTGCAATATGATTGACGACTGAACATAATGCAAGGCCTCGTTCTGCTTTAACACATTGTGTTTCTATAGAATTTGTTTTCTTAGAAGTGGACAATAACTTAATGAACGACACTTATATTAGTGTGATAACAGGCGTTTATGGTTCGTGAGCTAGGCGATTGGTTACTTCGCGGTACGGTTGTGGGTTCAATTCTACTTGGTATATATTTATATATCCACATTACCTATCCGTCATTCCTACAAATATAGATAAAGATACGCGACGTTTGCATCTTTTTAGCTAAGGCACGTTAAAACCCTACCAGTTTAAAAAAATATAAATTAAAAAAAAAAGTACGCGACGTTTGCATCTTTCATCTAAGGCACGTTAAAACCCGACCACAGTTTAAAAAGTTATAAATTAAAAAAAAACAATGTGTCTATGATTAAAGCATTTGAATATCAAACGTATCTCCAGCTGTTAATTCAATGGCACGACTAAAAGTTTCCACTCCTTTTATTATCGCAAACAAAAGGCATGGTGTGTTTATTCAATGTTACTCTTGATTCTGTTTACGTTCTGTCCGAGTTATTTTCATTTAATCTATGCTATCAGAATCAGAATTCAATTAAATTAAATTATAGCATTAAAAAAGCTAAAACTTTATATGAATGATATTCCTTTTAATTAATACTTTACATATCTCGACGTTGAGTTCCGCCACTACACACGGAGGTTTCGAAAATTAGATGGAAATTGAAAAGCATAGTGTCGTCACATTAGGTTCCCTTTGCCTCCCTCGCACTTGAAAATTAAAAAATTCAAATTCTTCTGCATGGTCTAATAGGTGCCATAAAGAAAAAAAACATTTATATATATATTTCCATTTCTTCGTCCTGGTGCCACTCACGCAATGCCTCCAGAATTCTGCAGAAAGTGGGGAACGGAGTGTCAGTTAACACTAGGTTCCCTCTGCCTACCCTGCTGTGTGCGGGATACAGCGTGAAGCTGATTAAAAATACTCAACAGTAAATATATCGCACATTGAAAACAAAAATGGCATTATACCAAAAACCCAATTTTTCAATACAGCAGTTTTAAGTTTTTTATATAATTCTTATGCCCATATCTTGACAATTAATTGAGAACAAGCTATATTTTTAGGTTTATATAATACTCTAACTATCACTCTATAATTTGTAGGAAGAATAAGATAAGTAAACTAGTAGTTGTAGAAAAAAATGGTTTCGAAAAAAAAGTTCAGCATAGTGTCACTTTTGTTTTTATATCTATTGTTATTAATTGTAACTAAATGATTAAAATATTACTAGTGGCGACATTTAGCTATATGTGTACTTCCTTACCATCTGTCAAAGTCATATTCATTCTCTAATAAACTACTATCCAATGTCCATGCGTTTTATTAATATCACCAATAAATTATACGTTTAACGACATATTAAATTAATTCCAATATCCAATGAATGGAGTAAATTGATGTGAAAATGAAACATATTAATATTTTGGAAGCTTAAAGTACTTATTTGGACAACGCAAACAATTTAATGCAGTCTTAGTCTCAGACACTATACTAAAAATGTCAATAGTAATTTTATATTTTTTTGCAAGTTTTATTATAAATAAAGTAAAAAATGACACTAAGCAAAATATGTCACTTTTTCACTTACCTTAACTAGGGTTCTGTCTGGCAGCCGGGGCATTATTGGTTTAGTGTCGGTTTATTATTTACCAATCACGCTCGCGACAACAAAGTATGAAATGACACTAACATCGTCTAGCGAAAACTAATCGGACTATTAAAACAAGTGTTTTTGCAACTGATGTGTTTTTATTTATAGATTCTACATGTTACCATAAGTCAAAAGCAAACTTTTTTGTATAATGCCATTTTTGTTTTTAATGTGCGATATGTTTCTCGATTGTCTGTTGCTAACACGACGTACCTACATTTTAATGACAATTCCCAGCCTACCGCGTTAATATCAATAAAATCACGTGAACGACTGAGTAACTGTCGACTGTGGTATTTGCAGTGTCTACGTACGTCAGTGGTCGACGTAGTTTTGTTCAAGTGTGATATAATCATATATATATATATACTAGAGGGACCGCGCGGCTTCGCCCGCTTATTAGAAGTGAATTCTAAAAAAACCACGAAACACGTGTTCAATAAAATATTTTTAACAGTTTGAATTTAATTTTTTATAAAAATCGGTGGCAATTTAAAGATTTTTCCATATAAATTTTCAACCCCTTATTTGAACCCTTAGGGGGTGAATTCTTAAAAACCATGAAACACGTGTTCAATGAAATATATTTAAGAGTCTGAATTTCAAATTTTATAAAAATCGGTGCAGATAATTTTTTTTTTCCATACAAACTTTCAACCCCTATTTCATCCCTTTAGGGTTAAAATTTTTCAAATTCCCTTCTTAGTGGATGTCCAGAATATGAAAATAAACATCTGCCCAAATTTCACGTTTCTACCATCAGCGGTTACGGCTCTGCGTGCGTCTTACCTCAGTCAGTCAGCACAAGTCCTTTTATATATATAGATTACAGCAGGGTAGGCAGAGGGAACCTAGTGTTAAGACACTCCGTTCCCCACTTTCTGCCGAATTCTGGAGGCATTGCGTGTTGAGTGGCAGAACTCAACGTCGTGCTTGTCCTCGACACCAGAGCGAAGAAATGGAAATATAAATTTAAGTAAATATTTCATCTCCTCGACTGGGGATCGAACCCACAACTAGTCAGTTTTACACTCACACTTGGCGCCCCTGCGCCACGACTGGCCTCAATAAATATAAAATACATAATCTATTTGTTATCTCCAGAACACTCAAAATTTTACGGAACAGACAGAACAAATCTGTTATATACATTGTGAACGAACCCACAACCATGTATACAATCCAATATTACATAAATGCGCCACGATGACAATAAAAACGTTTTTAACTCCACTCATTTCATAGTTTCTATGATTGAGCGCGCCTATTTTAGGAGCTACTCGTTCGAATTGAATATTCTTTTTTGTTTGTTGGAAAGTAAACTATTTGAACACTACTATAGACATTACATCATCATCATCGCTCTCAAGATCGATCTCAGAGTAGAGAGCGTCTTATAAATACGGGTCTTAGAATGTATCGTGTCATCATAGATCATACAACTCTGCTTTTTCATTTTTTCACGCGGGCGAAGCCGTATGTAAGAGCTAGTTTCTAATAATTTGCCTTCGTAATTTAAGAAACATATCTCATTAAACGTCTAAACTGACGTGTTATGAAATATTGATATTTGATTCAACGGTTCTTAAGTGTATTTTAGTATGATGAATTTTCATTGAAATGATGTAAGGGGCGCTTCACCTTGGCACATCACCAAGTCCGCTGTAACGTAATGTTTTATTTAAGTTTTGGGGTCTTTTCTCATTTTGGAATGTATGACATGCCGGCTGAAGGTTGCCGTTAGAATGCAAATTACATTCGCGGCGCCGCTGGATTACTAAGAAATTTACCATATTTCTTCATATTTATCCACCTCTTATCATTTACAATTAGAAATTAGTGTCAAAACTCTCCGTATATTACAATCTCTCAATTTTAAAGATCTGCGTATGTAGCAAATCTAACAGCGCGTCACTTTATGTTTCGTTTAAAATAAATTAAATTAAATTAGCTTCACGCTGAATCCCGCACACAGCAGGGTAGGCAGAGGGAACCTAGTGTTAAGACACTCCGTTCCCCACTTTCTGCCGAATTCTGAAGGCATTGCGTGTTGAGTGGCAGAACTCAACGCCGCGCTTAACCTCGACACCAGAGCGAAGAAATGAAAATATAAATTTAAGTAAATATTTCATCTCCTCGAGTGGTGATCGAACCCACAACCAGTCGGTTTTGCAGTCACACCTCGTGCCGCTGCGCCACGACCGGCCTCAATATGTTCCGTTTAATAGTACATAAAACTCTCAATAAAGATTGAACACAATGTAACAACGTGACACAATGCAATAGTGCTCACTTTGAGAACGTACGTAACCTAAAAAAATATATGATAAAACCCGCAGATTTGTCTAACATTTAGGTAATTGAGTTCAGTTATTAAGTATCTCAGTACTGGTCGTAATTATATATATGAACATAAACAAAATTAACCAATCGATATCTCCTAGGTAAATTTATAGCACCAGAAAAGTGCTTCATATAAAAATTATGCTATGCTATTCTTTTAGAGCGAAACGTAATTTTAATGTTTCTCTTTGTCAATATAAATAATAAGCTTAAATTTATGTTTTAATGGTTGAAATGGATTTTTTTTATCTGTTAATTCATATTTTTTTTATCTGTTATTTTATAAACCAACGGCTATTCATATTTTTATCACAATCTGTAATTGGAAACTAAGAAGACCTCCTAATTTGCACCAATCCAAACTACAGAAACCAATGAAGCAATCAACCTAACGAGTATGTACCGCTACAATAACGGTGTATTTAATGAAACAGTAACAACAGGTTTGAAACGATCAAAGAAATAAAATCAGCTTCACACTGTATCCCGCATACAGCAGGGTAGGCAGAGGGAACCTAGTGTTAAGACACTTCGTTCTCTACTTTCTGCCGAATTCTGGAGGCATTGCCTGTTGAGTGACAGAACTCAACGCCGCGCGTAACCTCAAAACCAGAGCGAAGAAATGGAAATATAC
>JAATLQ010033400.1:0-17719 GCA_013421005.1 Heliconius erato x Heliconius himera | reverse complement strand
AATCACCATTACATATTACAATATTCAATTATTAGTTTCTTAGTAACAATTTAAATTTTTGTTGTTGCTAAATTATGTATATTCTTTCAATGAGTTAATGTACTTATTTCAATATGATATATTTTTTTTTACTTAATAAAAATTTCATTATATTTAAAAATAGACATAATATTTAATAATAAGAAAAAATAGGTGTAATATGGTTTTTTGCATGTTTTTGCAGGTTAGGCAGAGGGATCCTTGAAATTCAATACCCCAATTTTGTCCAATCTATGTGACATTGTGTAGTGGTGAGTTATGGATCTAAATGATGCACTTTGTTATACAGAGCAAAGAAATTAAAATAAATTAAACATGATCTTCCCCTGAATGGATAAGATCCACAACCACCAAATTAACCATAAGACCATCCCTTTCCACCTCATAGGCTTAAAAAAAGTTCCCAACAACAATTGTATGGTAATTAAATTAATGATATAAAGAAGGAATGTTACATAAAAATATTTTTTTTATATGGAAACTGATAATAAGTTAAATAAAAAAAATAAAATACATAATGAATATACAAAGTCTTGCCAAATAAGATACAAAAAACCTTCAAGATTTCTATTAGGAGCTCCCTTATAAGTACATTGGTGGACCAACATTAAAATTTAAAGTCCAAAGTTTACTCTTTTTACTTATTTTGAGGTTGTTGTGGTATACCTTGTGCCCCACAAGGGTGACTGTACAGTTACGGTTTTGGGTTTGATTCCCACTTGGAGGATTGAATTATGAAATATCTTTTTTGTGTTGAATAATCTGTTTATTAGATCCTCTTTATGATTTTGATGTAACCCACTATATTTGCACCATGTGCCATTTTTGTTGGAGTCTCCCTTAAAAGGATTGGATGGCCAGGTATAAAATTTTAATTCTAATGTTTATTGTTCTAATGTAATTTTTATCATGGACATATCATATGACATTTTGTAAGGCACTGTAATTGTTAAGATAAGCAAAGAGTGTTATTAAAAATTATAACCTTCTAGTATGGACATATCGTAAAACAATAAAAACAAGGTTATTATAGATATTTTAACAGCGTCAGTTATCACATTTTTTTAGGTTCACACAATTTTTAAGACATAGGTGGGAGAATCCAATACTTTTTTGTCTTGTTACCAGAGGTCAGAGACAGAAAATGAAAATAATTTACACCACAAGTGGGAATCAATCCCAGAAACATTTATAGTTACAATTGTGCTCCCGCGCAAGAACCCTTCATTATTAAAAGTATTTAATTTGTAATCAAAAATATCAACTGCATGTAGCAGGATAGATTGTCTACTTTAAACTTAATAATTCACCAAACCACCAGTGTTCTACCACAGCCTATTGACCTCACAAAAACCCACAAGAATTATTTTTAATAACATAAAATGCAAATAAATAATATTTCAATATAAATATAATAATTAATACATGTCTGACAAAAATTGTATAAAATAATTTCATTAAATATCAAAAGTGAAATATTTTAGTGCAACACATTTTCCTGTTTTTCTATGTACAATATAATTTTAATTGCATTTGAATATAACTAACTAAAGGTCTAAAAATTGCAACTTTAATTGTTATTAAAAAGTCTTAAAATTATTAAAAAGTCACCAATTTCATATAATTGTAATAATTAATTTGTAACAACTGAGAACTTAAACCAAATATTAGCCATTCATTCACAATCAACATTGTCATAGGGACTATCTTGATTAGTCATGTACTTTCTAAAACTATAAGCTTTGAGAAGTTCATGAAATGTGTATTTTGAAAAATCAATATCTCACTGACAAAATATCATTGTCAAGCTCTTACAATAGAATCATAAAGATACATGAATTAGGTCAGTAAATTTTTATTACTTAATAAGAAATAACATCCATAACGTAAAATTATAGAACCGAATACATTATACATCAAATACCTACTGACAAATTCTTAGTAAAAAAAGGGCGTTTTATACTTACATCGCGAAATTGTACAAGCCCCAGTTCTCCAAGTTCTGATACGCATGCATAAGCTGCTTCACTCTGGAGAAAAAGTTGACACAAAGTCATTTCCTCACTCCGAAACAACGACCCCATTTTTCAGATTTTTCTATCACTATTCACAAAAAAATAACCCACTCTATCTAGGTCCGTCGCGGCCGCGTACGAACGGACATCGGCGGCGACGATGCCGAAATAAATGGAAATCGATCAATATGATTATAAAGTGAGCAGAGACGAACTCGTCATCTGTGCGCAACGCGACATTTAATTTGGGATGTCATATAGAAAAAATATGATAAATTGTATACGGTAATTGAAATTATACAGATATCTTTAAAACAATACATTATTTCAATACTTAGAAGTATTTTAAGCATTAAATTTATTTATTTTTTGACATAAATTATGTTTTCCAATTTTTTTCATAAAATATTACTAAGCAAAAACGCAACGCGATTTGTGTTTACGAAGGCCGTTATATTTTAACGATTCAGCATAATAAAAGTATTATAAGTGATATGCGGGCGAAGTCGCGAGTGGGCCGCTAGTTAGTTAATAAAATTGTTAATAAATCATTGTTATTTTAACAAGTATTCCAAGTAACACGTTTTTTATTGTTTTTACCGGCTTTCAAAACACAATTTGAAAGCCCGTTCGTCTCTGGTCCCGTGTGGTCCTATTTTAATTTGATCCATTTCTGACAATGTTACCATAAGAAAGTAAGTAAGTAATCACATACTTAAGTCTTAAACTTATAATAAATATATGCCCGACAAATGGACGAATAACACAATATCACGCCAACCGATTTCGATAATTCTTTTTTAATGGAAAGGATATACTTCAATGGTAGTTTAGTGAGAGTTTGGTTTGTTTGGGTTCTGGTTATAGGATAGGGGTGAATAAAAATGTAACAATTTGTTATGGAAAAATGTAACACTTTGTTATATGGAAACTGAAATTGTATATAGAAATCTTTGAAACAACATTATTTTGATGTCTCAATAGTATTTTTAAAGATAAATTTATTTAAAATATTTTTGACATCGATTTCCAGGCAAAAACGCAACGTGATTTGTGTTTACGAAGACCGTTATATTTTTACTGTCCTTTTGTATAAAAGAAATATGCATTTATTAAAAAAAAATTATCACTAAATAAAAATTATTTAATAAATTCATTTAAAAAAAAATCTATTTACGCCAAAAATTTTAATTACATATAATATAATACTATTTTGTCTCTTACTTTTCGAATGATATAAAATATCATTCACTACAAAATAGTGTACTTGAGACAACTAATATTTATATAATTAGTTGTCTCAATTATAGTTCTGTTTTTTTATTATGTCTCTTATATTGTAGTTCCAATAACAAATATATTTTAATAGCCTGTTTATACATTTGTGGAGCTCTCCCGAGCCTTTACAAATACCAACTTGTAAACACCCCGTTTGTCATGGCTTGTGTTGTGATTGAGATGGCAAATGCTTGCGATGTGTTTACACGCTTGATGTTGGAGCTTGTGTCACTTGCCGAGCATGCATCACAAGCGTATAAACCACGTATTTAATTAATTGTTATCACAGCTGTCACTTCACTTGTCATTTGTGAATTGTGTGGGAGTAGAGAATAGGGATGCCCGATGTTAGAAAAACATCGATGTTGACATTGATGTCAACATCGAAGCTGTAACATCGATGTTCGATAAAATTCGAAAGAACAACATCGATGTTGGCTAACATCGATGTTGTGAGCTAACATCGATGTTAGCTAGCATCGATAGTAGCTAACATCGATGTTTTGTTTTTTTTTCTTTAATTTTTTTATAAATTGGTAAACTTTAACTTTGAATAATTTTTAAAGGAGTGAAATTAGCAAAAAAATATATGACTTTTTTGTATATCGTTTAATTGCCTACAAGAATAATATTATATAAGAATATATATTGGCTTTTACATCGATACTATTAGTTTAATCGCAACAAAGTTTCAAATGAAAAACACAAAATTCTCCTTGTTATTTATATGGGAAATCGAAAATCGTGATGAGACACCCCTTAGTATAAAAATTAAAAGCTGCACTTTTAGCATAGGAGTCCAGAACAATATTTTTACTATAATTAAAAAAGATTTTTTTTTTGGCTACTACGAACTACGAACTTTATAGTTACTAGTCTAGTCTGTGGTGAGTGCAGTGCTGTCAACCGAAAGACAAAGGATTTTTCCCGTAGTTTGGTAGAGTTCAGAAAATGATGTGGAACACATTATCGAAATACTGACATCAATGTTACGATGTTTTCATTAATGCAACATCGATGTTACGATGTTTTCATTAATGCAACATCGATGTTACGATGTTTTCATTAATGCAACATCGATGTTACGATGTTTTTATAAATGCAACATCGATGTTAAAACATCGATATTTTGTCTTCTAACATCGATGATCATCGAAAATCGATGATCATCGGGCATCCCTAGTAGAGAATTGAGGTTGTAGACTTGCATATCATAGATCCCGGAGCAAATTAAAAATAATGTATTAATTTTAGACCGTCATAAAATTAAGCCGCCAATGAAATATACATTACAATGGTATATTATGTGACTTACTAACGAATACACCGAAAACTTAAGAATAAGCCCTTATTATAATTTAAATTTTATTCAATTTCAGGCTTTTCTTGGGGCACAATTGGTTATAACGCTGGTTATGGTATCAGTGATACAAAAATTTGGAAATTATTCATTTGCGAGATGGCTTTTGTGTTCTCAAGGATTATATCGGTACTTGTACCCAGATAACAGTGAGCTTAGGACTTTGGCAGGAGTGCCAAAGGAGAAGCCAAAAGGACGAAAAGGCGGTAAAAATGAATCAAATGGCAAACCTGAGACGTTTCATGTTTCTCGAAGCTTAGATATTCAATTGGAAACTGCACCAGTAACTCCATTAGATATTGTTCATTTAAGATATTATACAGAATTCATTTGGATTGTGGATTTCGCATTATACGCAGCGATTGTTTATATTATGTCTGAGGTATGTACTATTATGACATACACACTTGGTATAGAAGAAGGACTAATTAACAGTAATTAGCTTTGTTATAATAAGTGACTTAATGACCAAATGGCTTTATAGTTATAAAATACATCTTTTTTTCAGATTTACACATCAATATTTCCATTAAAAGATGAATTCAACCTGAGTATGGTATGGTGCATGCTGGTTCAGTTTTTTACATTGTATCCTTTACATATTACATACAGTATAATATATTTATCATAAGATATACTTTTATATCTTAGATGCACTGCTTATTACATTAAAATATTATATAATTTTAGGCTCTTGTGTGGTGTTTAGGACAGTGTCTGACTGTTAATACTATGATTGTGGGTTCAATCCTCACTCAGCAGTATTATTCATTTCAATTATGTGCTCTGACAAGACTCAGCCTATTCTGATATAGAAGGAGAATAAATAGAAACTGGAAAAAATTGTTACAAATTTCATTTATATATAACTTGAAAAAAGTAAATGGACTCTTAAGAATGAAAAAAATAAGTTGTTATTGCTTAAAAAAAATATAGACAAAATAAATACCTTAATATTATCACAGTAAAATACTGCTGTCTCTAACCAAACAATACTTTACAAGTGAAGAATCTATGGGTGAAAGATCAACATGTATAGTAGCATTCTGTGTATTTCTACTTATTGCTATGATAGTATTAATAGTGGATGAAAAAAACCTAGAAGTTGGTGTTGATCCAGCATACGACAGCTTTTACGATAATGCCTCAAAATTTTTACAAAATCAAGGCTTGACTTCTGTGTAAGTATTTGTTTTATTTTTTATTCCCTACTTGAAATATGTATTTACTTTTATATATATTGCTTCGCTCTGGGTCCAAGGCAAAAACTTGGCATTGAGTTCCTACATTCAACACTCAAAGCTTTCAGAATTTGGCGGAAAGTGGTGAATGGAGTGTCTTAACACAGGTTCCCTCTGTCTATCCTGCAGTGTGCAAGATACAGCGTGAAGCTGATTTGATTTACTAATATAAGAATTAATAACATATTTTTTTCTATTTCAGAGGTCCAGCTTCTAAATTGGTACTAAAGTTTGCTTTTGCTGTTTGGGCAGCCATAATTGGAACATTATTCACATTTCCTGGACTCAGAGTAGCTAGGATGCACTGGGATTCATTAAAGTAAAAGATTTTTTAAAATAAATTACATGTAATTGATATATATATATATATATATATATATATATATATATATATATATATATATATATATATATATATATATATATATATATATATATATATATATATATATATTGTATTTGCATTTATTGAAACCAATATTAGATTGAAAATTAAAGAATTATATAACCATAGTAGTGCAACAGCACAGTCACATCTCCCTAGGTCAGCCATGGCATTTTCACAACCTCACTCTAATTGTTACAAGACAGTATGGCATAAAGTTCCAGTCAACATGCAATTTCTAGAAAATTTATCAGTGTGGGGAATAGAGTGTCTTAACACTAGATTCCATCTGACCACCTCATACATATTACATACAACAATTTTGGAAAATTTATTTTTGCTTCTGCATTAAGATGACATTGAGTTCTGCCATTATGTATACAGTGTTTGTAATTCAGCCGGAAAGTAGATAATAAATTACTCAAAGAAGAAAGAGAGGCTTGCGCTGTCTCTCTGCAACCTCTCCTGTATTGCCTCTGAAAGTTAAATAACATAGAGGTAGATTTTAAAATAACACCACATTCATTTTTTATATTAAATTAATTTCAGATACCATGTAGACAATCCAGTCAAAGTTTTATTATTGAACATCAACTTTGCCATGCCCTTTGTGCTTGTTCTATTGTGGGTGCAGCCGGTCACTAAGAACTATTTGGCTGTGAGAGTGTTCAGTGGAATGGAGAAACCTCTGTGAGTGCAATAGTTTTTTTTTATTTACACTCAATATTATATTAATAACATAAGCTGGCAGCACCTTTTATACTTAAAATGTTGAAAGATCCTAAGAAGAATTAATCTTACTTAATGAAAGAAAAGCAAATAAATCGTTTTTTTATTTGCTTCATTCAAAGGAAATGAAGAGTATCTTTATTATAAATTAAAATATTTTTGTTGTCATATTATGTATGTATTATGGTTGTTTTCCTGGTTGGAAAAGACAGGCATAAAACAGTGTATTGTTGAGTCTTTAGTGGGATTAAATTCCCATCAAACATTGAATGTATTTAACTTATTTGACTAGAGCAGTGATACTCAACCTTTTTTTTGTTGCGGCACATATTTAACGATTTCAAAATTTGGCGGCACGCAAAGAAAATTTGGCGGCATACAAAGAAAAATTAATTACAACAAAACACTGCATAAATAGTTTATGACAAAAAAATTAAATATATCAATTTATTTTTTTGTGGAATTAAATATATTCATGTTAAAAATATTTTTCTTTTTAAATGATATAATTTAATTATATTAACATTATTATATATTTGCAAAATTTGGCGGCACACTTTTGAAATTTGGCGGCACACAAAAGTGCCGCGGCACAGTGGTTGAGAATCACTGGACTAGAGCGTTTAGACTTATATTTGGGTAACAAAGAGGTGCTGGTCGAGTCACATTACATAATGTTTTTCTTATGTTTTCAAATATTTTCTGTGACTAGCACTTTAAAAAATGTTTAAAATACATTTTTCTGTTCTATTATCCATTACGTCATTCAACACACAATGTCACAAAATAAGGCAAAAAGAACATAGTGTTTTATAACACAAGCTCACTTTCCACCCTGGTATATCCGAGAAAACCTGAAATTATGTTTAAAAAAAAATTACAATATAAAAAATGAATACCAAATGGCAATAATGGTTTAAAGGTAGAAAATAAAGATTGAGTGACACTAGATTTATACTGCTTAAATGTGAGAAATAGGTGAAAGCTAAAAAAAAGAATACATAGGAATGATCAATATACATATAGAATCTATATTATAGATATATAAAATTAATGTTTTAATTATGAAAAAAAATAAAATACTTTTATTTATTTATGAGACGAGTCATAGCGCCGGGTCAGGTTCGGTCCCCACTCGGGGAAATGAAATATTTATTTAAATTATATATTATCATATCTTCGCTCTGGTCTGGAATCAAAGCGCGGCGTTGAGTTCCGTCACTCAACGCCTCCAGAATTCGGCCTAAAGTGATCAACGGAGTGTCTTAACATTAGGTTCCCTCTGTCTACGCTGCTATGTGCGGGATACAGCGTGAAATTGATTAAATTTGATTTAATTAATATATTTTTTTTTAATAATCGTTTTTTTTCATATTCTAGTATGACACCGCAAGCGTTCGACATCCTCCGCATTATCTTAGTAATAGTGACAACAGTACTGCGTATAGCACTAATGCCGGCGCAATTACAGGCATATTTAGATATGGCCCAGCGAAGACTCGACGAACAGAAGAAAGAAGCTGGCAGAATAACTAATATTGATTTACAAAAGAAGGTAGTTTAATTTTTTTTTGCATTATGTATTTATTATGTTAATCAAGGCATAAGCGTGTGACTGTAAAACACAAATTGTGGGTTTGATTCTTACTCGAGGAAATGAAATATTTTCATTTGCGTTGAGTTTCTCCACTCAATACTTAAAACCGCCAGTATTTGGCTAAAAAAAATGGAGTAGAGTATCTTAATACTAGACTGTCCCTGCCTAACCTGCAACATGCGGGATACCGCGTGAAGCTAAAAAAAATTGAGTTATCTGTTAGAGAACTTCAAAACGGTCTGGCTTAAGCACACTTGTAATTTATGAGGGTTTACAAAGGTCTGGCAATGAATGACGTCATTTCTATTAATATTCCCAAAAAAAAAATGGTTTGTTGTTTGATAAATGGTAATGGTTTATTATTCAACGAAAGTTAAGTATTATTTTATATACTTTATTTTCTTAGCACCTGCCAAAGTAACCATCACAACTGCCGTCCAAATTTCTTATTTCCTGATAGTACTTACTGGCGTTAGGTATATGCGCAGAATGACTTTTAGGTTTTATATTATAATGAAGGTTTGGGTGCTTTTGGCTCCCTCTCTATTAACTAATAAATACTGTACAATAAAAATGAAATATATGGCGCAGGAGCACACGCTTGCGACTGTAAACGCGACAGCTTGGAGGTTCGATTCCCACTCGAGAAAATTACATATTTAATATTTTTATTTCGTCGCTCTGGTAACTAGACACAGCGTGGCGTTGAGTTTCGCCAATCAACACACATTGCCTCCAGAATTCGGCGGAAAGGGGGTAACACACTAGGTTTCATACTAGATTCCCAGATTCCCTCTGCCTGCCCTACTATGAATGATACAACGTGAAGCAAAAAAAAAATACATTGTAAAGCAGAATTATGTCAATGAGTTTATTTGCTTGCATTGATGACATAGAATATCTAAATAGTGTAGTTTAAACAAATACAAATTCATACAGTGTTCATTATGTTTTTACATAGATATAAAAAAAGTTTTTTTTTTCCTAAACAGATAGCATCAGTATTCTACTACTTATGCGTGGTGGCATTACAATACGTGTGTCCGATCTTCATGTGTTTGTACTTCTCCCTTATGTACAAAACACTCGGAGGATACTCCTGGTCGTCACTGTTCCAGGAGGAAAAGACACAAGTGGCCAGTGGGGAAATATTTATAACGTCACAGGGAATGGAGCAGTTTCAAATGGCATGGGAAAATTTGAAAATGGTAAGATTTATAATTTTTCTTTGTACATAGAATTAAGTAAGTTAAGTAATTACGTTTATAGCTAACCAGCTCTTTTTTATATATTTGAATTTGTGATGCGGCGTTGAGTTCTGCCACTCAACACGGTATGCCTCCAGAATTCGGCAGAAAGTGGGGAACGGAGTGTCTTAACACTAGGTTCCCTCTGCCTACCCTGCTGTGTGCGGGATACAGCGTGAAGCTGATTATATTTTGTGGTTTATCTCCGAACTGAATTAGGAGAACCTTTGAGAATTATAGATATTTTTCTTTGGTGCATAATTATTTTTTATAATATATTAACAGTAATATACTAGTTATTTATTTTCTTACAAAATTAACCTTAAAAAATTATTCATCAGAGAATAGTTAACCAGACAACAAAATTGTTAAACAACTTAAAATGTTAATAATCTAAACTTAAAATATACTTTAAATATAGACTTTACTTATAGCTAGAATCTAACCTACAATCATAACGGAAGTCTAGTTTCCAGTCACGAAAAGATTGCGCCACACTAACATCATTGCAGATGATGATGATATGTGTGACCTGCAATATGATGAATCATTCATCGAGCACACTCACTTGCGCCATTCAAAACTAAAAAATGACTTAAATGTTTAATTTTGCCGCCCTTGTCTCATTAAGAGACTGATGAAATGCCCGCACGCTTGTACCACTACGACTGCCCTTCATAAATTGATTTTTTTTTATACTCAAAATAACTCTTCAATTATATTTATTTCATCTTAATTATTGAATCACTTTACTCAATCTATAATAAAAACAATTATTACTACTAGCAATCTAGCAATTTTCAATTCTAAAATATTAACAATTTTTTACTAATTAATATACTGTTTTTCTTAAACATTTTTAAAGTTAAGTTACCTTGGAAAAAAAAATACCTCTTTAGAAAATGTATAAAAATTTCAACACCTCTCTTGGTAAGCCCGAAAGGCGCGGGTACAAATCCTACTATGTTCGTATTTTTATACGTTTCTAAATAAGTATTTTCCTATTTATTTTATTTCAGATATTCTCATCAGAAGTATACAGAGGTGTGTTTGGTTTTGCGACATGGTGGTGTTGTTTCGCATGGTTCATCACAACTTCCTTAGGTGTTATGTACCAGACTTACTTTAGAATCTCATGATTTTAGTGCTCAAGTATCTAGTCTTTGATATCTATTTAATTATGGTATTATTTTAAATAAAAGTAATCTAACTCATAAAATTGATCTTTTTTGTCAGTTTTCAGGTAGAATAAGTTAATGAAATATTGAGTTAGAACACTTTTATTCTTAGGATGCTATATATATACAGTGTAGTTTATTAAGTACAGAAGAATATCAAAACAAAACAAAACTTTCAAAGAATGTAGGTTCAAATCTAATGGAGTTGAACCTACATTCCTTGAATTGTATTGAAGGACTATAATTAGTCATATACTGTTAAATAATGTTAGTTTTGTATACTAAATATCTACGTAGAATTGATTTTTTTATATTTATTACATTATTTGTTTCATCCATGACTAAAAAAAACTATAATTAAAATTACTGTATTTTATTACTTTAAAGTTTAAAGAGTTTTCTTTTGTCATTTTATTCTTTTTTGGGCTATTTATTTATTTATGAAAAAAATATTCTTGAGTTTTTTTTGTGAATGTCATGGAGATTGAGCAGAAGCCTGTGGCTGATGCGGTTTTGGGTTCGATTCCCACTATCTTCTATTCTGTCACTAGAATCAAGATGCCTCTTTAGTGTGGAAACAGCTTAAAGCTAAAAAAACATAAACAACACCAAATATAAAGATAAATATAGATTCAATGATGCATTGTTATTATTTTACAATATAATGTAGTACAAAAAGCATTTTTATATTTGTTTCTATGTGTGATAAGTGTAAGTGGATTGTTTTTTTTAAGTATTAAATTTTTTTATTATATTGAAAATTTTTCAAATTTTACAATTTTGGCATAATAGTGTTTTTTTTGTGTGAGCAATATTTTTAGTGTCATGTTTTAGCTCAAGATAAGTGCGAAAGTGTAATTTATTGTAATTAACTGTTTTTATTAAACGTTTTTTAAATTATTTCTACATAATTTATTTCTCTATCCTGTATCCTTATTCATAATTTATTTCTCTTTCTTGTACTAAACAAGAGACCATACGGTATTATAAATTTGCAATAATTACTTAAATAGTTTCAATAAATATTTTAAACGATTTTATTTAAACAATGTTTTATTTAATAAATAAGCATACGAATTTTATATATATTTTTAAAGATATTAGATAAATTGAGGCCGGACAACAGGGTGCAACTGTAAATGCGATGATTTTGGGTTTAATTTTTACTTAGGGGAATGGAATATCAAGTAATTTAATTCTTTGCTACTGCAAAGCGCGCCGGCAAACCGGAAGGTGGGCAACAAAAGTGTCTTACTGGGAACGGAATGTCTAAACACTAAGCTCCCTCTGCCTACCCTGCTGTGCTGTCGATCTAACGTGAAACTATTAAAAAATATAGATAAATTAAATATTTTTTTAATCTCTACGTAAATTGCACATTTATAAATTAGATAAAAATGAACAGTTGAATGGTAAATTATTAGAAGTGGAATGTGGTTAGTGCAATATTATCATATTGAAAAATAACATAAAATTGTTTTAAACCACAAAATAGCTAAATGTTGTTTTTTTTTATTATCTATTACAAATTTAAACGATTGCTTATTTAATTTATAGAATAGAAATCAGAAGTCTTTTATCATATTATATTGATTTATAGGTTATCTTGTATTGATCACCATTCACAAGGTTCAGTTATAGGTTATTTTTAGTTTGACCCGAAAATTTATTCGTTCTCAGCTATACATAAATATTATCTAAAAATTCTATTAGAATAAATGAATTGATTTTATTTTATTTTTAATTAGCGCATTGCGACTGCGTCTCACAGTTCACTGCAATTTTTTGTATTGATTTTTTGTATTGGCTTTACGTTGTGTAGTCTGTGCTCAGTAATGTCCCCTTGCAATGTTTAGTGCTGTAACGGTTTATCGATATCGGCAAATTAACAATATAAGTAATGAAATAACCAAATTCTTATAGAAATACTTTGTTGTCCATCTGTATGTCTGTCCATGTATTACGAATATTTATACCAAGATTGCGTGGAGGTGTATCCAGTTTAAGTTCATATTCAATATAGGACCAGGACTAGGGTCACTTAAAGCACAGAAAAAAAATTAAGCTTCTATGTCAATGCAGAAGTGAGAACTTACAGTACTCAGAAAGGAAACTGAAAAATGAAACGACAAAACAAAATAGAAACAAAAGAAAATTATATTTATTAAAAAGACATATTCATTGCAAAGTTGCATTGTTGTCCATACAAATTGAGTATGAAATGAACAACAAATACATATGCCTATATAACTTAAGTTTGTCAACTTTTCCGCTTTATAAGTTGTACTTTCTGTTGTTCCATTATACATAGTTGTACCTATAATCTTAAAATTAATACAGGACCGGGCGAGTACGACTTGCACTTGATCGGATTTTTGTCGTGCAGGTTTGTAATAGATGACTTACTTGTTATACTAACCGTTGCTTCTACTGTTATAGTGTAAAAATCGAGGCAGTGAACCACAACCGCTACAGAGGCATCAATAAAATTATAAAGAAATAATTAAATCTGGTTATGAAAGTTGCGAACGACATGAAAAATTAAGAATGATGCGGTCATCTACTCCACAATAGCAGTTATGCCTTCCATGACCTTAGCTTTTAGAAAGTATCAGTGAATTAATAATTGAAAACGTGTATAAATCTAATTTAAGTACAGAAAAAATGTAATTGAGTTGATATGAAGTCGGTTGCATATTTAATTTTATACTAAACTATTACTTTTGCACCAAATCATTAAGGATATATTCTTTTTTTGTAGAGAAATAAACTAAAATTTATTTATAAGTAGACAAGATAGAACATTTACAAATAATATATAATTTAACCAATATCGATATGAGTACGTCTCTAAAAATTAATACTAGACTCCCTTATTCAAGATGGCCGGTCTGGAGTAAAAATTTCCGACCAATCGTAGCCGACCGCGGCAAATTTCCTTGAATCCCATTGGTCCACGGCGGGGAATGTTCCAGAAAATGCGAGTGACGTCTGGCGATTACGCGCCCACATATAAAGTGCTTGCACCGCGTCGTGCGCCATCTTATTTCGTGAAAAGAGGCCGACAATCGCGCACCTTTGCTGAGTGATCTACTATTTAAGTCTTCTAAGTTACAAGCTAAGTTACTAATGTGAGTATTAATTTCTTTATTTAGTTACTGTTTTCAATTATATCAAAATTATTGAGTAAAACTTAGTTAAAATCAGCTTTTTCTAACGTTATTGACGCAGTAGTGTTAATTAGGGAAGTTCCTTGAATTTATCTTTCCGTGATTAGTCATCATTTTTCGTAGTAAGTAGTTGGAAACTAGAAGATTCTCGATCATTTTGCAGTAATTACATCATTAATACTTTACCCAAATAACGGCAACGTGCTATTGACCGGGTTCTTTGCCCTTCCTGTCCATATCCACTTACACGTGGTGACGCCCTTTCAATCTATATTGATTTAAATGTTACATTGTCTGTTAATTATTTAGTCCCAAATATTAAATGCACATGCATTGTTCTTTCCAGAACATTCATCGGTTCGGTTACATTATATGCTTTTATAGTACTAGGACTGCCATGCGCTTAGCGCGTGATTTTATGAATCTTCTGTTTCTAAGTACATAAATTACTAAAACCGATAAATTTAAATATTAAATAATATTCATTCTTTTGTAATGATTTTAATGTTTTTAATGCAATAGTTTCCAAGAGATACAAAACGTTTATTAATCGGTTTTTTAAAACTTTACATAACCACGCGGTGTATAAATTTAACTATTCAAACGTTTAATCAATTTATTTTACGACTTACGATTAGTACTAAATTTCTAATGTCTACTTAGATTTGATTATTTTTTATAAATCTTGTATTGATAAAAACTTGTATTAGGAATTTATTTACTTTGCCTGTTTATTTAGTATTTCAGGTATGATTAAAAAAATTATTCTCAGAATCATTCTATTAACCCCTAATTATTATTACATTACGAATAATAATATTAATGAATAACTACTATTTTTTTCCAGATGGCAAAAGCACCCGCGGTAGGTATCGATTTGGGCACCACGTACTCTTGCGTGGGTGTGTTCCAACATGGTAAGGTGGAGATCATCGCCAACGACCAAGGCAACAGGACAACGCCGTCCTATGTCGCGTTCACCGACACAGAGCGTCTCATCGGAGATGCCGCTAAGAACCAGGTGGCGATGAACCCTAATAACACAATTTTTGGTAAGTTTTATTGTTAATGGTAGTGAAAATTTAGATTATAATTATATTAGGTATATTATATACCATCAAGACGACTGTAAACGCAATGGTTGTAGGTTATTTTTTTTCTTGGGGAATGAATAAAAGTATTTTCATATCTTGACTTGAGTAACAAAACAAAGTGCATCATTGAGATATTCACTTCAACACATGGTGTCGTAAAATGGGGTGATGCGTCGGGAATGGAATGTTATTACTAGATCCCCTCTGTCAACCCTACTTGAAATTGGATAAAAAAGCAATCTAAAAACATGCGATGTTATAGGTGTTTCTAGATAATTAGTGCTGTTTTTTCCATATAAGCATTTGCCCATTGTAGTGATTGAAATGTTACTGCATATCATATGATTAGTCATTAATAAACAATCAAATGTATTTTATTTGTTATATGGACATCTTGATTTACATATTTTTTTCAAAGTAGGCAAGTCCTCTTCAGTTCTTTATTATTATTAGGCGATTAGTTTGTCCTGTTGAGAAAATATCAATTCTTCTAATTCTCTTGATGTAGCCAAACAAACATTAAGGTTTTTTTTTTCATAAAATGTTTACGTTTCCTATATCACACAAGAAAAAATTGATAGCAAAATAATAGAAAAATGTGTATAAAAGGATAATCTATTTTGTTATGATTAAAACATATTTAACTATGTTCTGAATTCTTGGCAACATTCCTTTAGTAAAATTTAAATTGTTTGATAATAATCAAAAGTATGACTCAGTAAGTTCCTGTTAAACAACTGTTGCTCATATAGTAACATTAAATGAGTATGAGATATTTTATGATATCTTGTTCAAATTGTGTAAATGTCAAATAAAAATATTGCTAGTTTTTGCCTCTTATCTAGTGGTCTAAGAGATGGCAAGTTAGATTTTTTGCTATGAACTAGTTGATAAGTTAGTTTATAAACTAGATTTCTTTATTTTTTTCTGCTACGTCACTACACTAGGTATAACCATGTCTAGACTAGATACATATATAATGCCTAAGACTACTAAGTAACATTTCTCAATTTTATTCTAGTAACTATTATAATTATTATTTCATTTTACATTTAGTTTATTTTAATGATGATATTCCAATATACTAGACTAGAGTCTCTGAATATTGTGAGTGATAAACTTAATCTGAGAATTATTTTTCAATGGTAACAGTGTCATTGGGTAAAACATTTTTTTAACAATATTTTCTGCTTGTTATAGATGCCAAACGACTTATCGGTCGTAAATTTGAGGATGCTACTGTACAAGCTGACATGAAGCACTGGCCATTTGAAGTGGTCAGTGATGGAGGCAAACCAAAGATTCAGGTATCTTACAAAGGTGAAGACAAAACCTTCTTCCCTGAAGAAGTAAGCTCAATGGTGCTTACAAAGATGAAGGAAACAGCTGAGGCGTACCTCGGCAAAACAGTGCAGAATGCAGTCATAACGGTTCCAGCATATTTCAACGACTCACAAAGACAGGCCACAAAAGATGCGGGCACCATCTCTGGTCTGAACGTTCTCCGAATTATCAACGAACCCACTGCTGCTGCGATTGCATACGGTCTTGACAAGAAGGGCACTGGAGAACGTAACGTCCTTATTTTCGATCTCGGTGGCGGTACCTTCGACGTGTCCATCCTGACCATCGAGGATGGTATCTTCGAGGTCAAGTCCACCGCCGGTGACACCCACTTGGGAGGTGAAGATTTCGACAATCGTATGGTCAACCACTTCGTACAGGAGTTCAAGAGGAAATATAAGAAGGATCTTACCACCAACAAGAGGGCCCTTCGTAGGTTGAGAACAGCCTGTGAGAGGGCAAAGAGGACTCTGTCTTCTTCCACCCAGGCTAGTATCGAAATTGACTCTCTCTTTGAGGGCATTGACTTCTACACGTCCATCACCAGGGCTCGTTTTGAAGAGTTGAACGCCGATCTGTTCAGGTCCACCATGGAACCCGTAGAGAAATCACTCCGTGATGCAAAGATGGACAAGTCCCAAATCCACGACATTGTCCTCGTTGGAGGCTCCACCCGCATCCCTAAGGTGCAGAAGCTTCTGCAGGACTTCTTCAATGGCAAGGAGCTAAACAAGTCTATCAACCCAGACGAGGCCGTCGCATACGGTGCGGCGGTGCAGGCCGCCATCCTGCACGGCGACAAGTCTGAGGAGGTACAGGACTTGCTACTGCTCGACGTGACCCCACTGTCGCTTGGTATTGAGACCGCCGGAGGCGTGATGACGACGCTCATCAAGCGCAACACCACCATCCCTACGAAACAGACGCAGACGTTCACCACGTACTCTGACAACCAACCCGGCGTGCTCATCCAGGTGTACGAGGGCGAGCGTGCCATGACCAAGGACAACAACCTATTGGGCAAGTTCGAGCTGACAGGCAT
>JAATLQ010033399.1:0-17717 GCA_013421005.1 Heliconius erato x Heliconius himera | reverse complement strand
ATCTATATATATAAAAGGACTTGTGCTGACTGACGGAGGTAAGACGCGCGCAGAGCCGTAACCGCTGATGGTAGAAACGTGAAATTTGGGCAGATGTTTATTTTCATATTCTGGACATCCACTAAGAAGGGATTTCGAAAAATTTTAACCCTAAAGGGATGAAATAGGGGTTGAAAGTTTGTATGGAAAAAAAATTAATCTGCACCGATTTTTATAAAATTTGAAATTCAGACTCTTAAAAATATTTCATTGAACACGTGTTTCGTGGTTTTTAAGAATTCACCCCCTGAGGGTTCAAATAAGGGGTTGAAAGTTTATATGGAAAAATCTTTAAATTGCCACCGATTTTTATAAAAATTAAAATTCAGAGTGTAAAAAATATTTTATTGAACACGTGTTTCGTGGTTTTTTTTGGATTCCCTCCTAATAAGCGGGCGAAGCCGCGCACGCCCTCTAGTTATATATATTTTAATGAATAGATTTCATATTTAAGTAATATTATACAATGATAAAAAATCTATTTCAATAGAAAACTAAATCAGTTTTAGCCAACGTGCTGTTTATTATCAATAGAACATGCATAATATATTTTAATAATTTGAAAGAAACTTAGTAACACCGCCTTAACAATATATTCGCACAACTGTCAACCTTTATTAATACATACAAATTTAATATAATTATTATACTTTTTATAGCTACACGCCGTATCCCGCACAAAGCAGAGTAGGCAGAGGGAGAACCTAGTGTTAAGATACTCCGTCTCCATTAAGACATTTCCGTTCCCCACTTGCACGAGTTCTGGGGGCAAAGTATATTGAGTGGCGGAATTCTACGCCGCGCTTTGCAACTTTACCAGATGATAGACTTTGCGATATGAAAATATTAAAAATCAAATCCTCGAGTGAAAATCGAACTCACAACATGTCGCGCTTATAGTCTCACGCTTAAACCCATGCGTCAGGACTGATCTGGTCTGGATTCTTACTTACTTACTTAGTTTTACGTCCTAGAGGGATCGTCAAAGAGAACGGAGCGCCAAACACTACGGTCTCTTCATACCTCTTTCGCCTCGTCCACTGCCATCGACCTATTCATACATGTCCTCCGGGGAGTCCTCATGCTTTTTACGTGAAACTCCTCCATGTATAGCATAGCATATAGTAGGCAATTTACATTCAAGTCACCTAAATTCACTCTCATGTCACTTTGTGTCACTCCTTGGTGACAGCTATGCAAATACATATTAAACAACCAAGTTGACATAGTGCATCCTTGTTTAACACTCAATTGGATGTCAAACCAGGGCGACATGCCAGCCCCTACTCGCACGCAGGATATGTGATTTTCACAACTCTGTCAAACGCCTTTTCCAAGTCCACAAAAGCACTTTTTGTTGACTGAGGAAATACATTTGACTGACACAAACTTTTTGGTTAACGAAAAGATCTGATCCACACACCTTTTGCCAGGTTTAAAGTCTCCTTGGCCCCTACAACAGCTTTTCGGATCTCTTTTGAATTGTTCTCGCTAATATTTTAGCATAAACTTAACTACCCAACTAATCAAACTGATAGCCCTATAGCTAGCGCAGTCTAGCTGTGACCTTTTTACCTTTATACGAAGCCACAATGACTGCACCTCGCCATTTATCTGGGACCTCCCCTGATTTCCTGCATAAATTGTACAAAAATTAAAAGGAAAGGCAGTGGTCTACGTGTCTTCCATTACATACTTTATATTAATTATATTTGTATTTACATAATTACACTAAGAAAATACAAATTATGTAAAAAGGTAATATATAACTTTACTCTCTTTACATGTATTTCTTTATCTTAGAAAAATTAAGAACAAATCGAAATTTTACCAAATTAAACCAAAAACAGAACACAAAAAATTAAAAAAAATTGAAAGCAATAAATTGTTACTCTTTATGTAGTAAATAGGATTTATATTTATAAAGCTGTTAAAAAAATGTATAGGAATTTTCACAATTATTTGCTTCTTCACGGTTTATCCCTAGCGGAGTAATCAGAGAGAACGGATCGCCGAGCGCTATGGTCAACCTGGAAACCTAAACGGGGAACGCAATTAACCATTTTCCGCCAAATTTTTAAGGCATTGCTTGTTGAGTGGTAGAAATCTACACCGTTCTTTGCGTCGACACCAAAGCGAAGAAATGAAACAATATTAATTATTAAAATAAAATATACTAATTATTTCATTTCCTCAAGTAGAAATCGACCATCAATATATCGCGTTTACACTCGCACGCTTGTACACCTGCTCCATTACTAGCCTCTGAATAGCAGCGACTATCTATATATTTTTATCACGTGATTATGGGATAAAAATATATTGCTAGTCGCCGTCCTTCTTTCTTACGATAAAAACTATTTTATGTAGGTTATGCTAGATTACGTTTAGAAAAAAAGTTAGTTCAAGAAATAAGCCAATTAGCCAATAAAATTAGAGTAGTGGCTCATTTGATATATGTCTACAAATGGACGACATGGTTGAGATTTTGTCCCCATTCGGTGAAACGATAATGTTTGAACCTCCTCAGCGAGCTCAACTATAGCGCAGCTGTGGGTTTCACCTCTTATGTCAATTGCCTGTAAGACCTGTAGATGTTTAAGTATAAATTGTATAGAGATGACAAATGTGAAGTATTCTGGTTGTCAGGTGTCACGCAGTGAGGGTGTCGGCGTGGTGTTGCAGGCGGCGCGGGCGGCGGCGTGTAGCGGGCGGCGGCGCGACGCGCGATGCACTGACGCCATGTGCGCGCCGCGATGCGCGCACGCGCTCTGCCCGCCCGCGCGGCGCGACTGCTGCTGCTGGCGCTCTTGCTCGCCGGTACGACCCCACAACTCCACGACCCCATGACCCCATAACCCCATCCGGCCCAGTCTGTGTGTCTTTCAGTCAGTCAAACCTGTGTTGTGTGTTTGTGCAGGGTGCGCTGGGAACCCGGACGCGAAGCGGTTGTATGACGATCTGCTCAGCAACTACAATAAGCTAGTGCGGCCCGTACTTAACGTGAGCGACGCGCTCACCGTGCGCATCAAACTCAAGCTCAGTCAGCTTATTGACGTTGTAAGTTGCCTTTGTATATACTATATTTTTAATTTTTCACATCAACATAAACATATCCCTGTGAAAATATATATATCAATAAATAAATCCTAACATGGAAATAATACTAACAGTACTATTACATTGCAGAATTTGAAGAATCAAATTATGACAACAAATCTTTGGGTAGAGCAGGTGAGGAAATTTATAAAACAATAAAGAAGAAAAGAAAAGTAATAATTGAACTTATCTTATTATCTTAATTCTGTTGTTTGCAGAGTTGGTACGACTATAAGCTGTCATGGGAACCGCGTGAGTACGGTGGCGTGGAGATGCTCCACGTGCCCTCTGATCATATCTGGCGACCAGATATAGTACTATATAATAAGTAATGTTTTTGACATTTTCTTGTATTTAGTACAAAATTGAACTAAGAGAAATAATTAATTTCTTTAATTAATTTAGTGCTGATGGAAATTTTGAGGTGACGTTGGCCACTAAGGCGACGCTCAACTACACCGGTCGCGTGGAATGGCGTCCTCCTGCCATTTACAAATCCTCCTGTGAGATTGATGTGGAGTACTTTCCGTTTGATCAACAGACATGCATTATGAAATTTGGATCTTGGACGTATGATGGTTTTCAGGTATTATATTTTTACAAATATATTTTTCTTTGTATATACTACTATCTTTGTGTTGTTTATATAAACTTTTAACGTTTTAGGTGGATTTAAGACATATTGATGAAGCGCGCGGAACTAATGTAGTGGAACTAGGCGTCGACCTTAGTGAATTCTATACCTCCGTGGAGTGGGACATCTTAGAGGTCCCTGCTGTGAGGTAAGCATAAGATATTGCCAGAGTTATGTCCAAAGTAGAACCCTTACATTTTAATAAATAGCTACTTAAAAATATTGACTTTTTTATCTAAAATAATGTTTATTATATAGAAATGAAAAGTTCTACACATGCTGCGACGAGCCATACTTGGATATAACGTTCAATATAACGATGCGGCGTAAGACTTTGTTCTATACGGTGAACCTGATCATACCGTGTATGGGCATCTCGTTCCTGACCGTGCTGGTGTTCTACCTCCCCTCCGACAGCGGCGAGAAGGTGTCCCTCTCCATCTCCATCCTGCTCTCACTCACCGTATTCTTCTTGTTGCTCGCTGAAATTATACCACCTACCTCACTTGTTGTACCGTTGCTCGGAAAGTTCGTGCTTTTTACAATGATCCTCGATACTTTTAGGTAAGATTTTTTAAGATTAATTTGTTTATTTGTTATTTATTCTTTTTTTAAATATTTATAAAGAAATTTAATTTATATATTTTTTAATTTATTTATTACACACAATATACAGCGGCTCTTTCTCTTAGATTTATTGATACAATATCTAACGTGGTTGCAGTATCTGTGTGACTGTTGTTGTGCTCAACGTGCACTTCCGTTCACCGCAAACGCATACGATGGCGCCGTGGGTGCGCCGCGTGTTCATTCACGTCCTTCCGCGTCTTCTTGTGATGAGACGCCCGCATTACCGCCTTGATCCACATAGGAGTCGTTTGTAAGCTCACTCCAAAACTTGCCATTTATTAATAGCTTCCAGTACTTACTGCAGGTGACAATTAATAGTATTTATTTTATGTTTTCAGCGCGGGTCTAGTAACAAGCGAAGGCTGGTCTCCAATCGTGGGCCCAGTAGGCATGGGGGCGGGCATGGGGTCGAGTATGGGGTCTGCCAGCGCCCTGGGCGCGGCGGCAAGCGGCGAGCGCTCCCCATCGCCGGGCGCGTGCCGTCTCCACGACGCGCCCGCGCTCTGCGACGCACTGCGCCGCTGGCACCGCTGCCCCGAATTGCACAAGGCTATTGATGGTATTAACTATATCGCCGACCAGACGAGGAAAGAAGAAGAGTCGACGCGGGTAAGATCTCCACGTCACATCTGTAAATAATCATTTTGCTCTAGTGGTATCCTTTGTTCATTATGAACATATCTGTAAGAGCCCAAATGTCATCTGCAGGTGAAAGAGGACTGGAAGTACGTGGCGATGGTCCTGGACCGACTGTTCCTATGGATCTTCACGTTAGCGGTGCTGGTGGGGTCGGCCGGCATCATCCTACAGGCGCCCACGCTGTACGACGAGCGCGCGCCCATCGACGTGCGCCTCAGTGAGATCGCGTACGCCGCCGCCAAGCCACGCCCGCCGCCACCGCCCGTCTAAGCGCCCGCCGCCCCAGGGCCCCGTCGCACTGCGTTTATTATTATTATTACTATTATTATTGTAAATAAAATTATATTATATGAATAGTTTATACGACGAAATAACGTGATCGAAGATAAGTCGAATTTCTTTTGATAGAGACGAAATAAACTCGTTTGTTTACAGAACGCATTTTTATTTTTTAACCGACGTTTTTTTTTTCAAAAAGGAGGGGCTTCTATATTCGTTAACTATATTTTTTAAATAAATATGTATAGTATAGTAATTTCTGGGCCGTCATTTCTTTTTAAATTATCTTATTTTTAAGATCGTTCTTTGGTATTGGTCCCAATACCATCAACTCAGCATTTGATGATGAAATGAAACCGAGGAAAAACATATACAAATACAATATTTTGATTTATTCAAGATATATTGTGGAATATATATTTATATTTCTTTTATACCGAATGTTATTATACAGGATGAAAGAGTCAGCACCACTTTAATGAAACCATAGTTTTAACAACTCAATAAAAGCCTAATACAATTATTTTTTTCCCCAAAAATTTCCGTAAAAGGAGCGCTGTCTCTTCCACCCTGTAATTTTTGAAGCACTATTTTTCAGAGTACAAACAATAAAGTAAACAAAATTGAATTGTTAGTGACCATTACCTTCATAAATCATAACAGTTAATTTTAAGTCGTAATTAATTCAACACAGAGATAAAGAACAGCTTCAAAGGAATAATAAGTAAATACATAGGTACTTCGGTTCGTTTGTTCATTTGGAATAATCTTTTTAAAAATGCTGCAGACATTCTTTCTACTCTGTAATAAATACATATTTACCAATTGTTCATTTAGCTAATACCTACAATGTAAAACTGTACAGGAGTTAATATGCAATCCTTTTACAAAGAATATTATGAATCTTTACCAAAATCAATAATTTAATATTTAAGGCTATTTCTGAAGGTAAATTAAATAATTCACTAACATCAGCACATGTAACAGAGTTTTAAAATTATGATAAGATTTACATAACATAGGTTAAAAGAATGTAATGTTGCAAAAATATACACGTATAATAAATACTTAGCTTTATATATAAATTAAAATTAACTTTAAACACACAAAAAGAAATTACGGTAATATAGTAAAAAAACATATTTGAAGATTACAGATTAAAATAATAAAAAATCATATTAAACGTCATTATAGTTGTCAGTCAATTCTGTTTATTAAATAAATAATCAAGTAGTTCAAGCAGGCGAAGCCGCGGGCGGGCCGCTAGTATTAAATAATATTTTAATTACTTCAAAGTAAAAAAAATAATAAAAAAGGAACCTAATTTTGCCGTTAAATTTAAAGTACCTACGTCCAAATTACATGCTATAAAAGCACAAGATTATCTAATATCTTCATTTAATTTCCTTGTAAAATAAAAATCGATGAAATATCTACCTTACAATTTTTAATTATTTTTTTGTCACAAAATGCCTTATTGTATTTTACACTTATTTATAAGAGATAGATACATGTCGTCGCGGACTTTTTTTTTAGATCTAATAAAGTTGAATATGTTTGTCATACAACCTACTGACATACCTAATTATGTGTGCAGCGTACGCGCTTAAAGCAATTTTTAAGCAATCCGTTAGCGTTCCTTATTATTATTATTTTGTTATTTAAAGCTAACTAAGACTAACTGACTAAGACCAACTATAGTACTTCAAAGGAATGCAGCTTTCGTACTAAACAAAAAGATAGTAAATCGGAATACTAGATCCAGAGATCTCAGTTATAGATGAACCACTCTAAGGCATTAATTATATGATGTAAAATAGGTATACAACCAAAATATTTTATTGACGCGATCTGTTCTACAATAAAGCAAGTGCTGTCATCTAACGTTCAGCAGTTAATTAAAGAGAGGCTAGAATTAAACATAGTAAAAGCTTAATAAAGGACGAAAAGAAAACTGCAGATGGCACTGTATTTTAAATCTACGTAACTCATTTAATTACCAGTGGACGTCGCACTTTTATAATTATTTTTTAAGAAATATTCCTTATTTATTTCTTGTGACGACTAGTTAAGTATAATTAAAAGTTGCAATTTATAAGTAATATTTTTAAATATTGATATTTGTAAACTATGAATTATTATATATTATGTATATTTATATCCTCTCCTTGGTGCAACAGGGCTTACCTCAAGAGAAAATGTAACTTAAAATCTAAAAACTTTCTATTAATAATAAAATAGTACAATAAATGGTAGTAACCATTTATTGTACTATTTTATTATTTCCCCATTTCTCTATTCATTTATTTTTTCATCTGGCAGCACAAAATAATATAAAAAGAAAAACAAAAAATGGCGGTTGTACTGTTTGTATAGCTGTCAAATTTTATATATAATTTAATTGGCAAGTTATAAATTAGAATTTTCTATTTGATAACAGTGAAATCAAATTAGATAAATATTTATTATGCATATACCTATAAAGTGTTATTTTAATTAAAGTTGAAATTATTTCATTTAAAATTTTTTCTTCTAAAGATTCATTATTAATGAATAAATATATCAAAAAAAAATAAAAAAATGAATGCGGATGATAATAATTATAATTTGAATATAAATCTTTGTAGAATATGTTTAAGTAGTAAAGATTTACCTTTATTTTGTTTATCTAATACTCCATTGAAAGCGATTTTTGAGAAATTAACGGATATTGATGTAAGTATCGATTATTTACTGTAATAAACATAACAATGATTTTTTATGCATTCTTAGTAAGTGCATTTGCTATGCATTGTGTAGTTTTACAGGAAAATAAGACAATATTGGACTATTATTTTTTAAAGATACATTAAAAACCTGTTTACCTTTGCTTATTGTTCCTTTCAGCTATACCAAAGTTCTACCAAAGTTCAATAATAGATGCTGTTAAAAAAATACTATGTGTATTAAAATAAATAGTTTAAACAAATATTTTTTAGTCTGGTTACATTGCTAACAAATACTGATTCCAAAAGTAATTTTCAAACCATCTACGAACCACATATACACAGAAAAGTTTAACCAAATTTATCAAGTTGTTTAGCAGGAGTAGCGTGACAAACATACACATCAAAATGATGTATGAAATACTTCAGCTTTTATAAATATTTTGTATCAATTTCTTGATATTCTTTTTTATATTTTTCAGCTAAACTACACAGATATTAGTAAAATCTGCTATATTTGTTTTGCAAGACTCAAAAAATGTTATATTTTATGCCAACAAGCCATCATTGCTGATAAATTGTTAAAAGAAGCTGTGCACAGTCATTTAAAAGTAAGTAATTTTTGAATATTTTATGGTTCAATCCCCTACTTTAAGTAATAAGTTTTTATTATATTCGGCCACATTGGAAAGATAGTGATTGTTCTACAAATATGCAGTCACAAAAAAGTGTTGTAAGTTCTAAAATTAAAAATTATAATAAAAATGACTATTTTTACATATTAATTTACTAGTAATGATTTCTACTACTATTTAATAATATTAATAACAATTATCTGCATAGTAATCACCAATTTAATTTTATTTCAGCCAAATCAACTACACAATTTTAATAAACTATCAAAATCATCCACAATTAATATAAAATTTGATCCAATTGACTGTAACAATAAAGTCCATGCTGAAGTTAAAACAGAGGAGAATGAAGACATTTTACATGATATTCAACATATAGGTGCTCACTACTTGTATTAAATTTCTAAAAACTGTTGGTGTTGTATGCATGTTCTTCTTTTCTTATCTTACTAATACTATAAATGTGAAAGTTTATGAGGATAGAATAGATAGATGAATGTTTGTTGTGCATTAAGGCAAAAACTGATCAATTGATTTACACAAAACTTTACAGTTATATTGTTTATACATCAAAATAACACAGGCTACAATTTATGTCAATAAATTATATAATGTGGCTTAATTATGTAACAATATAAGGCTTAATAATATACTTTATACGAGCATAGCTGTGGGCGAGCCACTAGTACTTTCTATTCTGTTCTGTTCTTTGATTATGATGGTCCAAATGTACCAATTGAGCACAAATCTTTTCGCCAATTTCATGTTGTATGGATCACACACTTTGAATGGTAGACAATAGAAGAATTCATGTAAAAAATAGATTCAGTTAAAATTTTCTTTTTTTTAAAGTTATTTTTTCCTTTCTCTGCTCTGGTTTCTTATTTTTTTAATAAAATCTTGTTATTTCACCTTTAAGCTCTCACATGCCAAGAAAATATAGAAACAGATAACATAAAAGATTCATTGTCAGACTCAGACAATGATGAAAAGGCTAACTTAGACGACGAAATCAATATCAACATAGAAGAAGAAATAAATACCCACTTAGATCATGAAGTAAACTTTAAGTTAGATGAAACAAATATAACTGATTCAGAAGATGACTTGCCATTGGTCGATATTAGTACAAAGAAGAATATAAAGAAGTGTGCAGAAGAAAAAGCAATGAATGTGAGGAAATATCGAAGAAGTAAGTAATATTTAATAATATACTAAGTTTTACCTGCGGCTTCGCCCACTTGATGATATCGAATCATTAAGCCAACATTTTCACCTTAACGTTGTGACGGTTAATGCTTTTAGTCCTATTGGCCTTACAGTGACACTGGGTGGATAGAGATATTTGTCTCTTTCCTTTCCCTTTATGTCGTTTCTTTCAGTGTTATATTTAAATTTGAAGATTTCTTCAAACAATAAAAGCTCATTTCTTAATTCACTCAAATGTTCATTCATTCCACATTTATTTCAAATGTTCTGTTAAAACACTCTGTTCCCATTAAGACACTTTCCCACTTTCCACCGGATTCTGCAGGCATTGTGTATTAAGTGGTGGAATTCAATTCTGTGCTTTGTTACTAGAGAGGGGAAATGAAAATACGTAATGCTTCCAGAATTCAGCAGAAACTGGGGAACGGAGTGTCTTAACAATAGGTTCCCTCTGCCTACCCTGCTGTGTGCGGGATACAGCGTGAAGCTGATTTAATTTGGTTTAATTTTACTACTTTAATATAGTAGTACTTATGTGCTTAGATAGTTCATTATAATCATCTTTTTATATGCATTTTTCCGATAACGATTGTGAGATTTGTTTGGGATGAAGCAAGTAATAATTATTGGAGAAAGTAATTATATCATTTTTTCATCAAAAGAAGGGAAGGCGCTTACGGGATCAGAAAGGGCGAAGAGATATCGCGAAAAATTAAAACAAAATCCAGAAAAATTTGAAGCTCAACGCCAAAAACAATTAGAGAGAGTAAAAAAGAATAGAAAAAAGATAGCGGATCTGTCAGAAAAAGAAAAATTAAGACAAAGAAAAATGTGGAGAGATCAAAAGAAAAAACAAAAAAAACTAAATTAAGAAAATGAAAATCCAACAATAGAATTGTTAAAAAATCTAACTTATATGAGCCACTTACTTTGACAAAAAAATAAAAACTAAATTACGAAAAGGCTTTACATAAGATACAGATATTACACAAGACATTAGAAACCAGTAGCGAGGAACATACAGATTTCTGTCGTCCATCACATCGTCCCCGCCTCCACTCCCCGCTGTTTCAGACATAGTCCACAAAGTGACGACGAGTACGCGACGCCTCATATAGTCCATGCGGTATATGGAATGTAACAGCCCTCAAAAGAGAATGCTACGAGCAAGCCTTTTGTCATCGACTCCTACTCCGTTATTGAAAAGTTAATAAATAAAAATCAGCTTCTCAGTAGACAGAGGTAACCTTGTGGTATGACACTCTGTTCCCCACTTTCCGCCAAATTCTGGAGGCATTGCGCGCTGAGTGACGGAACTCAACGCCGCGCTTTGCCTCGACACCAGAGCGAAAAACTGGAAATATAAATTTAAATAAATATTTCATTTCCTCGAGTGGGGATCGAACCCACAATCAGTCGCGTTTACAGTCACACTTTGTGCCCCTGTGCCACTACTGGCCTCAATCATTATTATTTAGTTATGTTTTATTTTTGGAGATGTAAAGCATATCTTTATTTATTTAATACAAGTTGATTTTGTTTCAATACCTGGTTGTTTTATTTTTGATAGATTATATTCTATGATGTACAACACTTTGTCATATCATGTCATCATCAAGCAAATAAAAATATTGAATAATAAATATTTTATTTCCTCGAATAAAAATCGAACCTATAACCGGTCGCGTCTACAGTCACACACTTGTTCCCTCAGCCCACAGGCGTTATTTTATTAATAGACAGAATAAATGTAAACAATTTCATGTACAGTAGAAACTCGGTTAACCGGACTAATTGTTGTTAGTCATTCGAATAATCGAATCTATAAAGAAAAGCTGGTTTTGTGCATATGTACCACAAAATTGTTATATCTCTATTAAAAGCAATATATACATATTAAAGAAAATCGACGTTTATTAAGATTTTTTTAACATTTCCCAACATACGATGTATACATAAACGATGTAGTAGGGTGTATAAAATAATTATCGCGGTTGATCGCGAATCCGTATAACCGAGGTTCTACTGTAATATCAAAATTTAATTTCCTGTTCGTCACAGGGTATTTTTTCTGAAAACCGTAGAATTATATTTAGATTTTTGTTAATTTTTATTGCAAACTGATAAACCATAACTTATCCAAAAGATGTCTTTTTTTCTGAATTGTCAAAATATACCTACTGTTTTGTTGAAGTTGTGCAAATTTCCGAGTTTGAATTTTGTATCGAAAGTCCTATAATTATTTGACATAACCATATTATCTCTTTTTTTCGTGTGAAATATAAATGAACGGATATATCTAATTTTCCGTCCACAGAAAATATTTGTTTCTCAACGAAACTAACCATCATCATCGATCAATTGCTGAAATTAAATCATTGATCTTCGATTACTGAATTTTTAATTTCATCATTATACTAATTTATTTCATCTCCATCTAAAATCCATTTCTTTTGTAACTTCTTTAACTTTCGCGACCTCAGAGCTGACATTCTGTCTTTGTAATGGACCAATGCAACAAATATGAAAGTAGTTTTAAATTTCATTATTTGTATTAAAATTGTTCTTTATTTTCTTTTCAGAAACAGAAGTGGACGCCAAAGAAATTATATTAGACGAAGAACAACAGAAAATGGAAATGCTGGAACGTTCCAAATCAGAAAATTATATAAATTCACCCTTTAAATGTGATTTATGTTACCGAGGGTTCGTCGATCCTGTAGCTTTTGAAAGACATAAGGAGAAACATGATGAGGTAATAAATTATATATTTACATTCTTAGGACGGAGAGAAGAACCTAGTCCTAGGACACTCCCCGTTCTCTAATCGCCAAATTTTGAGACATTTCTAGTCGTGTGGCGAAACCCAATGCCTCAAATTTTGGGTGAAATTCGGACAACCATTTTTTTGGCGTGATTACGTCGTATAAATCGATAAAGGTGCACGCAGCTGCACTGCCGCCTGAGCCTAGCATGTGAGCGAACTATCGATGGTAGCTTCATACTCTTGCTCCTAATTCACTGGTCCCCACTCGTGCTCCCTCTGCTTCGCGCAATATCTCCAATTCTTATGAAAAGTAAAGGAAGTTGTATCTCAACACTCGATTTTAATATCTTTTTCTGTATCCCGATTCGTAAGTGGTTCCCAGCCGTGGTTGCAAAACGCGGCTTTGAGATTTCGACGAAAATGGTTAGAGCAGTGGCTTAATGTAAGTTCTGTCTGCGTTCATAGCTATATGTTCCTGTAATACCTTTCTGTACCCTATTCGTTTCCCCTCCGTCACCTCTGCTACGTCACGCAATGTTTTGGCCTATCTTGCTATAAAGGTCAATAATTTCGATTTTAACACACGACGAAAATAAAGGGATGTTAATAGTTTGATGTTTGTGTCTGTAGCATCGTAGCGCCTACGGATGGACTGATTTTGATATAACTATTTTTTGTTTAAAAAATGGCTTAATTGTGTACTCTTGCCATATTTAAAAAAATATAGTCAGCCGTTTGAAGGTTATCACTCACTTTTGTAGTTGTTTTAGAACATGTGTTTATAACCGTGCCCCTTTAGATGAGTGGCCCTCACGCGTGCCCGCTGTGCCAGCTGCGCTACGCGTCGCACAAGCGGCTGGCGGCGCACGTCGCCACGCACATGCGCCGCTACGCGTGCGCGCGCTGTCCGCACCTCGCCAGGACCAAGTTAGTACTGTACACACAACACAACTAGTGTTGTACACAACACATATTCTCACATAATTAATTTTGCATATTTAATATACTGTTTTAGTAATTTCCAAGAAACTTTTAAGAAAATCGTCACGAAACGGAAAATGATATTGAAAGTTTTAAATTTTGCTGTTGCAAAATGCCCCTGCGCCACGACTGGCCTCTGCTGTTAGTAGAGGCCAGTCGTGGCGTAGGAGCACAAAGTGTGGCTTTAAAACCGACTGGTTGTGGGTTCGATCCCCACTCGAGGAAATTAAATATTTATTTACATTTATATTTTTATTTCTTCGCTCTGGTGTGGAGGCAAAGCGTGGCGTTGAGTTTCGCCTCAAGAACTCTGTGTGTGGGGAATGGAGTGTCTTAACACTAGGTTCCCTCTGCCTACCCTACTGTGTGCGGGATACAGCGTAAAGCTGATTTTTTTTTAATTTTTGCAACAGCGGTAATAATACATATGCATGTTTTTAATTTTTATATTATATATACATTTAAAACAGATTTATAAGATTTTTTTTTCTTTGTTTTTTTTATTAAGACACCAAGCAAAAGCCCACGAACAATGGCATGATGGCCACACTTACCCGTGTCAGCCGTGTGGGCGCGTGTTTACGTAAGTATTTATGATATACTAGCGGCCTGCCCGCGGCTTTGCCCGCTTGAATTAGATGATTATTCATTTAAGAAATAGAGATATTACAAACAGCCTTAATTATTAATTAATTGATTTAGATAAGTACTCACGATATTCTTTGAAAATAACTTATATTAGCTCCTGTATAGTTTTTAAATTGGTAACATATATTATTAGTTAAATATATAATTGGTATACAGAATATACATAGAAAGCACGTTTTTAGGCATTTTTATATAATCTATGAAATAATCAATATTTTCGGTCAAGTTCAAGTCGTATTCATGACCCGAGAGTTTCGTACCAGTTTCAAGAATGGAGATACACCAAAAGAATAACTTATTAAAGTTGTCATTTTGTATCAAATTAAGTACAGATTAAAATTTGTACCTAATAGTTTTTTTCTGTGACACAAATACAAAAAGTTGTCAATTTTTGAAAAATAATTTTGGAATTTTCCTTTATACGTGCTGTAAGTTTTAACTTCTTAACAAATTTCGTAATTGTATATCAACGGGATGCATAAACCCTCATAGTTTATCGTCATTTGATTGCGATGATTTAGAAGATAGATGTTTTGTGCTCTAAGGGAATATAGACTTGAACATTGAGGTATCTAACCTTTAAGCGATCTTGTACAAAATACTCTTGACAGACAGACAAACAACAAAGTTATCTTAAAAGGATTTTGAGGTGTTTTTGTACCCTAAAATACCCTTGGCACATACATACATGTAACATACAGGTGCAATAATGCAATATATATATGTTTTATGCGTTATCAACATTCATTATCATATGTAGTCAATGGATATCATTGCGTATGTTTCTTTTTTTTTTCAAATATAAATATCTTTAAAACTTTAAGTACATTATTTTTTGATAGAGTGTAGCAGTAACCTTTCCAAACTATTTTTTTTTTATGCAAAGCACCATCTATTTAGATGCGCCGTTTATTTAAATGCGCCATCTATATATAGGTTTAAAATTAAGGACAGTTTAAAAATGCTGTTTTTATGTTAAATTTCACCTAACATAAAATTATATTAACCGAAAACGATGTTGTGCTAAAGTATTCAAATTATTGATATTCCTCCCGTCGTAATTAGTGTTTAACTCCACAGAACGTTTTTTGCGTTATCAAGATTCGTTAGTACCTACTATTAGTTGTCAATAGATAGCGTTACTTGTGGCGATTTTTTACTATCTCAAATATAAACTTCTTGAAAACTTAAATACTTATATCTTTAGTATTAAAATGATTAATATTTTTTTAGTATTAAAATGATTAATATTCCTCCCGTCGTAATTAGTGTTTAACTTCACAGAACGTTTTTTGCGTTATCAAGATTCGTTAGTACCTACTATTAGTTGTCAATAGATAGCGTTACTTGTATCGATTTTTTACTATCTCAAATATAAACTTCTTGAAAACTTAAATACTTATATCTTTAGTATTAACATGATTAATATTTTTTTAGTATTAAAATGATTAATATTTTTTTAGTATTAAAATGATTAATATTCCTCCCGTCGTAATTAGTGTTTAACTCCACAGAACGTTTTTTGCGTTATCAAGATTCGTTAGTACCTACTATTAGTTGTCAATAGATAGCGTTACTTGTATCGATTTTTTACTATCTCAAATATAAACTTCTTGAAAACTTAAATACTTATATATTTTACTTAGAGTGAAGCGATTACAATTAAATTAACACTAAAAGCTACTTTGATTTATTTGTAATTTTTATGTATAAAAGTTGCTTAAATTTATTGTGTACTTTTTACGTGATACGTGTTCACATAAAAAGACAAACAGACAAAAATTCCAAAAATGTTGGAAATGGATTCTGTTAATTATCCTTTAACACCCTGGCAATTTTTTTTTTATATTTTCAATGTATAGAAACGACTTTTCTACAGATTTATTATAAGTATAGATTACAACATAGGTAACTAGTACCAGTACAAAACACAAGTATTGAAAATAAAATACAAAAATGTTAAAAATGGCTGGTTGTGGGTTCGATTACCACTCAGGAAATGAATAGTTTTCATTTCTTCGTTCGCGTTGAGTTGCGCACACGCAATGAATGAAACTTGGGCGGTGCCTACTGTATCCCGCACATAGCACGCACGCATGCGTACTATGTGCAGAGTGAATCTAAAAAAAATCGTTGCACGGTAATCTTAACCATCTACACTATAAAATCCATGTGAGAATAAAGATGAAACTGACCCCTATTTAACCCTAGTACATTCGGTTCATAATTAACTCTAATATTCTACTATTGTTGCCCACGGCCAGTAAGCCCACTTCTCTCCTGTCCCACGCTCGTCGTTGTCCAGCGGGTGTGGGCTTGGGCGTGGACGAGGGGGAGAGTAGGGAGCGAGCGTGTCCACTGTGTGGGGATACATTCTCGCGCGGTCACGGACTGCTTATGCATATGAGCAAATCCCATAGATTCCAGGTTTGTATTGTTTTTTCTTCTATTTTTTTTTTATTTATTAATTTTTGTGTAAGAATTGATTTCATATTATGTTGTCTAGTCTCTAGAGCAATCGATTTTTCGTTATTACTAGAATGAACTTAGTGTTAAGACACTCAGTTCACCACATAATAGTGTTCATAAACAGAAAAGCCCTTTATATATTTATATCGCGTATCGGTTTGTATTCGACACGCAATTTTAGGGTAATAAAAAAAGTGGTAACGCTAGGTTCTTTCTGTCTATTCCGCTATACGCGGGATATAGTGTGAAGCTGAAAAGAAACAACCTAGTGCTTAGACACTCCGTTATCCGATTGTTTGAATTAATGCATTGTTATAGAAACAAGAGCCCCCCTCAGAGCCTGAGAGTGATCGCACTTGCAACACTTGCTGTATAGTGTTCGCGAATAGTAAGGCCCGCGTGAGACACCTGCTCACATCGCGACGACACACACTGTATAATAGCGAGTGAGTACATATTTAGACATCAATGACACATGTTTGTAGAAAAGAAATTTTAGATTGACAAATAGCTTGACAAATAGCGTTTTATATTACAACAATATTTTTTTTATTTATTTTGTTTGAAAAAATCACTTTTTATTTTTGGGAAAAAAAAATATTGTATTAGGCTTTTATAGAGTAGTTAAAACGAGTAGGTTTCGTTTAAAGTGGAGCTGACACTTCCCCCCTGTATACAGTCTAAACTCTACACGTGTGGTGGTGTACGCAGGTCGGAGTGCGGCGTGTGCGGCGCGGTGGTATCGGCCAGTATGCGCCACGCGCACACGCGCTTGCACTCGCGCGCGCTGCGCCCGCCCGCCGCGCGCCCCGCCCCCGCCGCCGCCGCGCCCTGCGACCAGGTCGGTGAGAGTGTGTGTGTATGTGTGTGTGCGTGTGTGCGGCGCGGTGGTGTCGGCCAGCATGCGCCACGCGCACACGCGCTCGCACTCGCGCGCGCTGCGCCCGCCCGCCGCGCGCCCCGCCCCCGCCGCCGCCGCGCCC
>JAATLQ010033398.1:0-17707 GCA_013421005.1 Heliconius erato x Heliconius himera | reverse complement strand
AATTGCCACCGATTTTTATAAAAATTTAAATTCAGACTGTTAAAAATATTTTATTGAACACGTGTTTCGTGGTTTTTTTAGAATTCACTCCTAATAAGCGGGCGAAGCCGCGCGCGCCCTCTAGTAATCTATATATATAAAAGGACTTGTGCTGACTGACTGAGGTAAGACGCACGCAGAGCCGTAACCGCTGATGGTAGAAACGTGAAATTTGGGCAGATGTTTATTTTCATATTCTGAACATCCACTAAGAAGGGAATTTGAAAAATTTTAACTCTAAAGGGATGAAATTGGGGTTGAAAGTTTGTATGGAATTTTTTTTTAATCTGTACCGATTTTTATAAAATTTGAAATTCACACTCTTAAAAATACTTCATTGAACACGTGTTTCATGGTTTTTAAGAATTCACCCCCTAAGGGTTCAAATAAGGGGTTGAAAGTTTATATGGAAAAATCTTTAAATTGCCACCGATGTTTATAAAAAAATAAATTCAGACTGTTAAACATATTTTATTGAACACGTGTTTCGTGGTTTTTTTAGAATTCACTTCTAATAAGCGGGCGAAGCCGCGCGCGCCCTCTAGTCAATTATATAAAGCATATGATCTAGTGAAAGTGGCAATTCTGTATTTTTTATATTTATAAATTCAACTTTACGTATATGATAACTCGTTTATCATAATTATTGTCTAATCACAATATGATTAACAGACTTTACCTCCATTTTGATAAGTCAACTTTATTTTATTGAAGGAAACAGATTATTAAAGAAAATTAAAATTTTCTATATTAGTCACTTATATCTATATCTGCACTAACATTATAAAACTGAAGAGTTTATTTGGTTGGATCTGTTGAAATATTCGTTGAAATATTTGAGGTGAAGATGCCGTCGTGGCACAGGAGCACATGTGTGGAACTGTAAACCATGTGGGTTCGATTCTCCTTTGGGGGAATGAAATCATACTATCACACTAAAAATATATTATGTCAGGTGGCTCATTTATCAAGAAAGGTACCTATGTTCCTTTATCGTTTCGATTTAAACTCTGTACCTGCAGTCTGAGCTAACTCGGCCACTGAATATCGTAATATATTCTGTCATAAGTAACTCTTAGTTATTTCCATATTACCACGCGAGCTAAAAAACAAAATTAAAATATTTAGGGTTCACTACTTCAAAAGGTAAAAACGGAACCCTCATAGGATCACTTTGTCGTCCGTCTGGTCCTTTGTCCAGGTCATTTTTGTGATTACGTGAATGTATCAAGGTAAAATTAATACCAAATATTTGAGTTTATGGTCCTAATCAAGCTTCTAAGTGATCGCCATCAAAAGATACAAGCAATGTTACATCGAATTTGTTGCATTTTGTATGAGATTCGCCGCGTATTATATCTTTTGAGGTTCGCCGCGTATTCAGAACCTGTAAAGTACTTCCCGTGGACCCAAAGTTAAGAAATTTGACAGGAAGTGAGACAACTCAAGTAAAGGTAGAAATTCGAAATACGAAAATTTAAAGATATTTCATTGAAAGTCAATCGGGGGCAGTTGCTTGTAGGCAACGGCCCTTATCGGAAGGAAACTCGTCTGAAGTGTTGTTATTGGGTGATACATATCACTTATTGCAATTACATATAGTAATAGTATCTCTTTCTAAATAATTTAGAAACATATAGACGTAATGGGTTCCTAACAGTTCCTAACAGCGTATAATATTTTTAATATGATATAATATATATTTTATTATAATGATTATCATGTAGCAGTAGCGTGATTTATCTATCGCGAATGAATACTTTTATCGATTGAACATTGAATTACTACTCGTATAACTCGAATAACGTGAATTTTTATATGGAAAAAAATAATTTCTTCTTTGTTGCCGCAAAGTAAAATGAGTAGCAAACTATTTTCATTTTGCCGTTCTGTTAGACAAAGTATGGCGTTGAATTAGGCCCCTCACGTTTCTTCCTCAAATCCTGAAATTGAGCTCTTGAATTCGATACCCATATTGTAGTATTCGAAACGATTTTTTTTTTTCACTAAGTCCAATGGCGTACCACAGCCGCCATGATTATTTTTTATTAACGTCACCTATCTAAGAACACTTGGGCTGCTAATACAAATCTAACGATACCTCAAATATGTAAATCCGTTCAGCGGTTCTGGAGATACGAGGTAATAAAGAATATTACATACATACAAGAACGCGCGAAAAACATAACCCTTCCTTAGCAGTCGGGAAAAACTTTGTTTCTAAACAAGGGATTCGAGGAGAAGAAGATAAATAAACGTGTTATTACACGAGCTTATGAAATATTTAGTTTCGTTTTTAGGATTCCTTACCTGAAAAGTAAAAAAAGGAACCCTTATAGCATCACTTTGATGTCCGTCTGTCAAAGCATTTATCTCGGGATCCCGTGGATATATCAATCTGAAATTAATAAAAAATAGTCAGGTCTTCAGTCTCGTGGAGCACTGGAAAAAATCAAGCTTCTAACGGCCGGTCTCAATAACCTACTAAGTCAACACAATCAAAAGATACGATCTTTATGCATCGTTTTTGCTGTATTTTGTATGAATAAACAAACAAAATCTATAGGATACTTCCCGTGGACCTAAGTTATGAAATTTGGCACGAACTGAAAATACTAAAAAGGAAAAAAATCCGAAAAGTGAAAATTTATCGGTATTTCACAGACAGACAATAACATATTGTATATAGAATGCATTATCTTATTACATTTAAGGACAATATGGGATCTGTCGCTTTCTAAACTGCAAAGTAAATTTAACAATGTAATTAAATTTCACAATGACCCGTGGTTAAAATAATGATGATATTAAGTAAATTGAAAGTATTTAGTTATCGGTTCGATTCTGGAATAATTTATTTTCATGTAACAGTAATTTAAGAACAAAAATTAAGTAAAAATAGTAGGTAAAGTAGTTGTTTAAATATTATGTATACGAACTATAAATGAACGGACTTTAGCTGTGAACAAATTTTTCGGGGCAAATTTTTTTTTGGTAACATTTTTGGAAGCCACCAGACTGTTCTTAGTGTCCGACCGAAACTAGGTATCCAGCCGAAACCTAAGCCTAACGTTTGGCTGTGGTCTCAGTTTCTTTATTTAGATATTTTTAGTGAAATAGCTAATAGTTCTTTTGTCAAAAACTAGAGCCAATTTGGGAAATGTAATATTTTTATAGTATTCAACAAATTAGTCTGTCTCCAGTGGTGTCGAGGCAAAGTGCGGCGTTGAGTTCCGCTACTCGGCACGCAATGCTTCCAGAATTTGGCGGAAAGTGGGTAACGGAGTGTCTTAACACTAGGTTAAGCCCTGCCTACCCTGCTGTGTGCGGGATTCTGTCAAACTCTGAAGGCATTGCGTGTTAAGTGGCGGAAGTCAACGTTTAATAAATTTAATATTTATTTAATTTTTTTTTCACTTCCCCGAGTAGGGATCGAACCCACAACCTTGTTTACAGTTACATTTTGTGTCACTGCGCAACGACTGGCCTCAAATAAGTTTTATCAACTATTAAAAATTAAAAATTAAATTAGCTTCACGCTGTATCCCGCACACAGCAGGGTAGGCAGAGGGAACCTAATGTTAAGACACTCCGTTCCCCACTTTCTGCCGAATTCTGGAGGCATTGCGTGTTGAGTGGCAGAACTCAACGCCGCGCTTAACCTCGATACCAGAGCGAAGAAATGGAAATATAAATTTAAGTAAATATTTCATCTCCTCGAGTGGGAATCGAACCCAGAACCAGTCGATTTTGCAGTCACACCTCGTGCCACGACCGGCCTCAACTCACTTTATCAACTATTAATTTTAAAATATTACATAACGAATTTTTATTTAATAAAATTCGTGCCTGTTCGGTCTATTTTGAATTTCAGAAGAGTGAAATAAAAAAATAAACAAAAATAAAAAAATATTTGGTATGTTTTGTACGAAATATTTTATTTTGAATCTTAAAAACTTTGAACGTTGTAGGATTCGAACTCTTGAGGAACCCGTGAGGGCGCTCAGACGGTTTGTAATTGGCGCGGGTTCGAGTCCAGCAACGTTCAAATATTTATAATTTATATACGTCTTTTGAAAATATTTTTCTATCATTAGCTTGAAATAACATTTTATATAAGTTACTCATAGATAAGTTTTCAATTTGTATCTTGTACCGATCAAAAATGTTATAAGGTTTCTCAACTTTTGCTGAAATAACTTTTATTCAAAACAATAATTAACCACGCTCATATTCCTATCATCTTCGAAGCTACAAAGGCTATTCTATATAAAAAAATGTTTTGGATACTACAAACAAATCGAATTAAAACTTAATAATTTAAAATCATAAAAATAAATATATATTTGTTTTTGATGATTTGAAATTAACGATTACTGATTTTATTACTAGTGTACCACAATAATGGGCAAAGTGACGCCTGACAAGTAAATAGTTACTGCATGGCCAAAGGTTTCGGTCGTTTTTTGACCGAAACCGAAATTATAACCGAAACTACAATGTTGGGCCGAAACTGGGCGAAACTGAAACCGAACCTAGAGTCGGTCACTAACTATTCTGGTGTGGGCACGGCCTACCCGGCCCTCTTTTTTCCTGTGCCCATGCATATATTTAAAATGATGAAAGAATTAAAAACAAAACTTGAGTGTTGGTTTTTGACTGACTAAATGTCTCCGCGATAGTACTCTCACTGGGTTCACCACGCAAGGTGGAAATTGGGTGACATGGGGTTTTAACACTAGATCAATCTAGCCCTGCCCTGCTGTATGTGGGAATCTAAAAAAAAAATTGTTTGAATATAATTGAATAATTAGAATTCGACATTATTATTGGGTCCTATTCGCGCTTCAAAATGTATAAGAATTCATTGTGTTTTGTATTTAAAAGATTAGTTTCTACATCTTCATCTATCATCTTCTCACTTATCGTCTGTCATCTTTCCACTTTTACCTTACCACTGTCTTCTTGTCTTTTCGGGGTCTTCAAGCTTTTTACGTGACCTTCTACATCCTTTTCCTTTTTGACTTTACAGTACAATCGATACTGTGTTCCTGAAAGTAAACCGAGATCCCATTTACCACATAATATATTTTAAGATATTTTTATTATTCTTTCATCACTTATTCTCTGGACGTGCCCAAACCACCTTATCACATTCTTAAACTTTAACTTAAAAATATATATAATAACATACAAACATAATTTAATACATAATAATACATTATATATTGATTGAAAATCTGACAAGCAATGTACGTAATTGGAGTATTCTATCTCCGCATTATATCTTAAACGGGGCATTGACGCAAAATGTTCAGCGATAGCAAGTATCGAGAGCCGCTAATCTTCATATCTTAAGGACCTATCGAAATGCGGCCGTAATCACGTAATATATTATATTATTTTAATAAGCGGAATGTCTTCTTAAATTCTTAAAACATATAAAAAATCAGCTTCACGCTGTATCTCGCACACAGCAGGGTACGCAGAGGGAACCTAGTGTTAAGACACTCCGTTCTCCACTTTCTGCCGAATTCTGTAGGCATTGCGTGTTGAGTGGCAGAAATCAACGCCGCGACACCAGAGCGAAAAAATGGGAATATAAATGTAAGTAAATATATCATCTCCTCGAGTGGGAATCGAACCCAAAACCAGTCGGTTTTACAGTCACACTTCGTGCCGCCACGACTGGACTGATGTAAACATATAAATAATATAATATATAATCAATTCAATTGCGAGTGAATTTTATTTTCATTGAATGTAAGCAATAAAAATAAAATTTCTCAAACTTTTATTTAATTTTATATTTTTATTTAATTTTTGCAGCAAGGGCTTTCCCATATTATGTTTCCAGCAGCTAGCTTTACTGTTCTTATGTTGTTTTTTCTGAAAGCCTGATAAAAAGTAAACGATAAAAATAAAGAAAAATGAAAGCAAAACAAAGTGTTCGAAGTTTGAGAATAAGATGCTCTAGTTTTGCGCACAAACATTAAAATAATATGCAGATATTTGAATCCTGCATTCAAACGATACATTCCCAATGCATCACAGCAACGTTAACCACAATGGATATCATATAAGCTGAGAATGCATTTCCATGATACATACTTTTTGGACCATTTTCATATATCGATCACTATTATCAAAGACAATGAATACGTTTCAGAGATTATAAGATTTAAGAATTTCAACACCAGACTAGCTTCTGATAGGAATGTGTCGATAGCTAAATTAATTGATTGTTAGGTAAATGGTATTTTTAAGGGAATTCTTTCGTAGTAGTTTTTATGAGGCTGCCCGCTCGATACTTTTTTAGCTCGATGATATCTATAAATGGAATTTTTCGCTGTATTCTTTATCAGTAGTGAGTGTTTTTTTTTTGTGAATAAAATTTGCTTTTATGTCCTGTAGAAGTCCTCCTTTAGGAGTGCCTGATCACTACTTGTTGATACATTTGACAGTTATCGATCTGGGTCTTTTCATTTATTTTAAGATAGTAGTCTAGTTAACAGAAACTCCTATAGAGCTGAAATAGTTGCTTTTATTAATTAATTTATTTTTATTTTCGCTAACGAATGTGGATAATTAGCGGGATTAAAAGCTAAACGCTAAAAAAACTCAATGCCACGTTTTTTCTTATCATACCGACAATGCCGAAATAACTATCTTTGAATGGGAATTGTGCCCACAACTATCGCCTAAAGTATAACACTACAACTGCGCCACAACGTGTCATGCTAAATTTTTATATTAGTTTATCTAAGCTTGGCGATTGATGAAATGGTAAACAAATACAGATATAACTAACTAGATCATTTTAAAACCTAGATCTAAGATTTATGTATGTTTATGACGTAAATATATTTTTGTTAAAACCTCAACAGGGGGAAGTCAACGCCGCGAATATTTTTTTTTTAAATAAATATTTCATTTCCTCGAGTGGGGATCGAACTCACAACCAGTCGCGCTTACAGTCACACTTTGTGCTTGTGTGCAGATGTACTTCATTTATTATTTTTTTACTCAATTTACTCACCTTAATATTTAATAGGATTAGAAAAAATGCAGCTCAACGCTTTTAAATAAATAATTTGAATGTAAATACTCCTCAAGTGAGAATCGAACACACTACCACAAATTGAACTTACAAACACATAGAATAGGTAATCATCAATAGCAGATAATAAAAAAATAATACTAATTCATTATTATTTTTTAAGTGCATAAGAGCAAAATACCATCTGTCTATGTATGTATTATATTGTATGTAACGGAAAACATTTTCATTAAAAGATGTTTTGATTAGAGATCATTGAATTTAATTTGTTTTTGTTAAATTTATTGGAGAGTCTCTACAGAGGCGTCAACACCATTTTTTTTTTCAACTAAACTTGCAATTATATTTTTTAATATTGGCATCCAATTGAATTCCAGATGAAAACATTTCTAAGAACAGATTAATCAAAATAATCTTATTTGTTATATCTTTTTTAGTTGATATAATTTTTTGCTGTGACGTGTTTGTATGTGTTTGTAAGTTCAGTTTAATTGTCATATCTACACGTCATATAAATAAAACATCATATCAGTACATTTTTTTTGTATTATTTTATTCTTATATTATAATATAATTATTGAATTTCAGATAAAAATATCGAATTTTCACCAATACTCATTTCACAATTGCATGGCTTTGAAGAAGACACAAATATTAATAAACGAATGCGACTGCGTACCTTTTTATTTTCCACAAACCGGTCAGTTTTATCAGTTTTTATTTTACCTTCTGCAGATATTTTTCAGAAATAGTTTTCAGACGGAATTCAACGCTGTAATTCATACTTTTATTTAGAAAACGTGTAAAATATTAAAAATAGCGGGATTTGAACCCGCGCCTCTTAGAAACCGTCCAAGCGCGCTGACCAACGAGCCATATGTTCTTATCAAGCTACGATAAAATTCTTATACGCTTGTTACAACTTATTTATGTTGTTAGAATTTCTGTAAAGCGATTTAACAATTTTACGCTTCTCATCTGCGAAATTTATACTATTATAAGAAAGCGGAAGAGTTTGTTTATTTAAGTGCTAAGATCTTTGAAACTACTGGTCGGATTTATTTATTTTTTGTTTTGTGCGAAAGCTACAATTCAATTCAGTTTTATTGAGAATTGTTTTGTGAGTAAAAAAAATAAAAATGTGAAGTGATATTTTACCGTGAAAGATTTGGTATATAATTTGAACGTGTACTTTTCGAGAAAATATAAAATTAAAATAATTCACCGCTCTATACGGCCGCAAGCCTAGACTCGAGTTCCACAGGGGATCTAGCAACGTAGTGCTTGCATTTTCTTAGAATATTAAAAAAATGGTTGAATATATAAATTGTATAATCAATCTATTGACGAATGCACCATAAAAAAAGAATTCTTGATGATATGCGGGCGAAGCCGCGAGAGGTGCGCTAGAAAATTATAAAGTTGGACCTCATACAACAACAGTCCTAAATAATTTTATTGTAAGTTTAGGTTTTCATTTGTTTATTTTATGTTTCAGATTACAATAGAATATGTAATTTTCATGATATTGAATGCCTGGAGAGAATTATTAGTAAGTAAAAAATTGGTTGTGTTTTATTTCATTTTTTTTTGTTACGTCTTTTGATAATAAAAAATTTTAACTGTGTTGAAGCAGACGTTGACTGTGAACAGAGGATACAGACTGAAGCTAAAAAAAAACTGTTCACTCAAGTTTTGAAATATTAAAGTAAATGTTGAAATAATTTCGTTCTATTTCGTTCTTCCTATTCCTTTTATCGATAAAAAAAGCTGAAATAAAAATAATAATAGAAATATAATTTTTTTTCAACCCCAGGTCCTAATATAATAGCGGAACGGGAAGAGAACGACACCATGCACACGGATGTAAACGTCAAGTTGATACAGTGCATGCCCGAGTGTGAACATTTCGACTATCCTATAGCAGTAGCCATGGGGAAGTTGGCCACCGGCGTGCCAGTCAGCGGGACTTCGTTTTTGTGAGATTTTACCGCCATGCTATTTTGTTTCGGTTTCACGCTCTTTCCCGCGTAGCACGTTGGAGAAAGTGGGTCTTGTGATAAGATATTGACAGTGATTTTGTGGGTTGGAACTGAATGTCGCGCTTTTTGCCAAAACGGGGAAAGTAACTTAGTTTAAATATTCTACTTAGTGACATGTTGTGTTATCGAATAATATTTTTGTATCGTTTGTGTAGAACTCAACGCCACGTTCTATCTTTCCAGGACGAGGAAACAAAAGTAATATATACCTCTTAGTGAGAATCCAACCCACAACTATTGCTTTTACAGTCAATACTTGTTCCACTGCACCACAATGGTCCTAAAGAATGTAATCAGAATTAATTTTAATTCTAACAAAGTATAGTCCCATTTAATGATATACAGTCAACCCTCCTATAACGCGGTACTCTTAGAGCGCGGTTTCCATATAACGCGGAGCTGAAATTGCGACAGCCCTCCTATAACGCGGTTCTCTTACAACGCGGTTTCCGTTCAACAGCATCCCATAAGTATCTTCCGCGCAGCCTTTGAATGACTCTAGTACTCTTCTCTCCAATGTGAAGATGAATTAAATAAAGAAGACATTTTGCCCATTAAAAGAAGACGAGTTAGGCGACTCATATCTGACAGCGAGGATGAATGTTGAAAGATTACATAATTTTACAAGTCTTTCTTGTTTTACTTGGAAAACAGTTTTTTACTAAAATTTTTGTTTCGTTTTTTGTATTATTTTCTTATAAAAAATCTCAATTCAATTAAAATAATTTATAATTTATTTAGAAAATGTATAAAAATTTGAACGTAGCGGGACTCGGACCCGAGCCTTCTGGAAACCGACCAGGCGCTCTGACCACTAAGCCACCACGTTGAACGTGTGTGTTCTGAGACACGCGCCTGGTCGGCGTCCAAGAGGCGCGGGTTCGAGTCCCGCTACGTTCAAATTTTTATACGTTTTCTAAATAAATATTTTTCTTTCCTAAGTGTGGAATAACACTTTAAAAATCTTTAAAAAAATTATAATTTATCTTGTCTTTGGAATTATTGGTCTCCATATAACGCGGTACGAATGTTGTAATTTGTACTAGTTGTGAGTCTCTTATAGCGCGGTTTCCATACAACGCGGTAGACGGTTTCCATAGAACGCGCTACGAATTAGCCTAGTTTGTATGGTTAAATCCGAGTTTCTTATAGCGCGGTTTCCGTATAACGCGGTACGCACTCACCGCGTTATAGGAGGGTTGACTGTAATCTTTTTTGTATCCTAAATGTAAAAGTGATACATTTTTTTGTAACCTGGAGACATTGCGTGTTGAGTAACGGAACTTAACGCCGCGTCTTGACACAAGAGGGAAGAAAATGGAAATCTTAAATATTGTATATCACGAGTGGGAATCGAACAACCTGTCGAGTTTACAGTCACGCTTTGTGCTACTGCGCCACGAATGGCCTTTAATACATTAAATCATAATATTTAATTCAGCCCTTTAAACTTTAAACTTCAAATTAGAAGATCTGGTAACTTTTCATTTTGCTAAAATTAGCAATATAAATAAAAAATTACCTTTACAGTCAGACACTATCCCCGTCTACGTGACGACGGCCTTATTAATATTATATCAGTGTGACGCTGTACTTCCCGCACACAGCAGGGTAGTCAGTGGGAGGACCGAGGGACCCTAGTGTTAAGACACTCCGTTTTCCACTTTACCGCCGATTTCTGGAGGTGTTGCACTTTTCTTCGATACCAGAGAGAAGAAATGAAAATATAAATTAAAATATTTCATTCTACGTGGGGGGATCGAACCCAAACCCTCGCGCTTACAGTCAGACACTACGTGACGGCTGCTCAGATTGCATATTATTAATTATGATTTCTCAAAAATTTCAATTTTAGTTATGTTATTTTAATTTTGAGAGAGCAATTTACTTCCTTTGGTAAATAACTAATATGAAGTACTGTCATTTGACCAATGCTATAAAGTTGGTTAACTAAATTCAATTAGCTCTCTTATTACTATCGTAGTTAGCATATACAGGTAGGTATAGTACGGTCGGCGAGTCGTGGCCGCCCTGAAGGTAGCTGTAGGTGTTTTAAACTTTTCATTATTTTCTTATTAGGGCATCGTGGTGCGGGGGAACAAGTGTGTCACTGTAACGCGACTGTTGTGGGTTCGATTTCCACTCGGGTGTAGGAATTATTGTTTATTAATATTTACTTTTTTTCGCAATGGATCGAGTATTCGGCGGAAAGTGGAGAACGAAGGGTCTTAACACTAGTTTACTTCTACTTACCCTGAAATATGCGGAATACAGCGTGAAACTAAAAACAATATCAGAGCACAATGCTTCAAAGTTCAGAAAGCCTAACTTCAAGGCCACGACTCGTCGACCGTACTGTATCTTCTCAACGAAATTTCCCAGTATTACAAACTCAAGTATTCGTTTGCAACAAGTATGTAACAAAACTGTCTTCGAACTGGAAGTAATTTATGTGATGTAATATTTGCTTCACCTGTCAACGTTCCACATTCGAGACAGTTTCTACTTAGTATCGATCTTCGAGGACTCTGTTTTTAATTATACTGGTATACGAGTAGTGATATTAGATTGAAATGTCATTTGAACAGTGAATTTGCAATTATATATTTTCTTCCTCTTTTCTTTTTGTTTAGTTTGAGGCCAGCTTTGGCGCAGGGGCACAAAGTGTGACTGGTTGTGGATTCGATCCCCATTCGAGGAAATGAAATGTTTTTTAATGTTTATATTTTTATTTCTTCACTCTGGTGTGTTGTAGAACGGAATGTCTTAATACTAGGTTCCTTCTGTCTATCCTGCAACATGAGTGCTACAGCGTGAAGATAATTTTATTTTATTTTCACGCCCTCGCATCCCGTATAATGCAGGATAGGCATAGGAAACCTACTGTGGAGACGCTCCGTTCTCGTTTTTTCGGTCAATTTCGAAGATATTTCTAGTCGAAGCTGCTGCAAACTCAATACCACTCTTTGTCCTGTTACCAGAGCGACGAAATCAAAATATTAAATAATTAAATCCCCCAAGAGTGAATCGAACTCACAACATACGTGTTTCAGTCACATTACTAGACTTACTACTGCTCCACGATGACCTCAATTAACATCTGATCAATATTTTCTGATAACAAGACAAGTCGCGGAGTTGAGTCTCGCCATTCAACATTCAACGTCTCTAAAATAAATTATAAACTGAAAATTGAAGATGCAGTGTCTTAACACTAGGTTCCCTGTGCCAACCCTGCTATATGCGGAATACAGTGTGAACCTAAAAGCTTATTAACTATCGAGAATTTATTTGTTAGAGAAAATTGCAAAGAAAAGCCAGTACTACATATTATTTTTAGTTTCAAAAGTTTCACTTTTGTTATTATGAAATTCTAAATACATTGAAATTTCTTTTTCATTACTTCTTAGAATAATTATAATTAAATTTCTCGACTAGAATAGTATTATTCTCAATTGGACAATGCACTATTGTCCTTATATTAAATTTAGTAGAGAAGAGAGTAGGAAGGTGTGTTTTTCTATTAAAAATGCATTACAAAGCATTTGTACGGGATTTTCCGTTGTGAATTAGGACGAAATTAATGAATTTTCTCTAATGTATATCTATTTTCTAATAATTTTTATATTACTTATCAAGATTTTAAAGAGGCGCGAGATCTCAATTTTTTATACGTTTTCTTAATAAGTATTTTTCTTTCCTAAGTTTCGAATAAAACTAAAAAACGTTTAAAAATGTTCACATTGATTGAACGTAGACTTACGCCCAGTATTATTAACCTATCTCCAACGTCAATCTTAGATTGTTTCATATATCTATCCAATCTCTAGATAGGATAGATATATAAAACTATCTAAGATTGACGTTGGAGATAGGTTATTAATATTGGGCGTTAATGTAGTAGTTCAATTCTATATAACTTGTGTACGTCTGATTTTGTCTTGAAATGGATAATTGACATCGGTTTAACAATATTTTTGTTTCATACACAGTCCTACAGTCTGTAATAAAGACGAAAAATTAATATAGTTTTTTTCAACAATTTAAAAGTTATTTCAGCATGTTATTTCAATTAGATTATTCTAGTCAGCCTCTGGAAACTAGTCAATTTGTATTGAAAGATTCTTTTTAATTGCAAGCAGAGGACAGCAAGTGTTAAGACACTCACGTACTTCACGCATGGTACAAGTTTTAAGACACTACGTGTTAAGTAACGTAGCTCAAAGACTGCTTTCTATACAAGAACAGAGAAACAAAACTAAACATTGTCTCGAATAGGAATTAAACCTGCAACCATTAGGTTTACAGTCATATGCTCTATCACTGTAGCACGACGGCATTATATTGCTGGATATGTAAAAATAATTTAGAAGTTAATCAAGACCTCTTCATTAAAATACGAATAATTATGTAATAATTAATTTAAAAAAATTAAAAAAGTATATAATAATTAATTTTTTTTACAGTGACGCAATAAATCTGGAGAACCGTTCCGTGATCAACGTATTCTTCAACGACCTAGTAGCGACGAGGTACAGAAGAGATGCATATTTTAACTGGCAGAATATTTTGGGTAAATATTGTTGTAATATTCATAATAATTAGTATTAGATACCAGGAGGGCGGAGAGAATTCTCTTTATTCACTCATCCATTCAATAAGATTCGGGAGGATAAAGACATATTTTTTTTATTTCAAATTAAAACGTTAGTTGACAAAAGTAGGCTTATTCCTAGCATAAATCTTCTCCAGCCATCAATGAAGGTGGATACTGGAGGAGTGCCAAACAACAACATAAAAGAAAAATTTAAAAAAGAGACAAAAATATCACAGAAAAACATGATATTTAAATAAAAAAGTTCTTTTCGTCTACATAACTATTTGATTTTTCTTCATCTTTACGTCTGATTCAATCTAGTCTCTCAATAAATTCCGTTCGTCTGATTCTGCTCGAATTCGAGACATTGCGTGTCTCTAAATGCAATCAATGACGAATCTCAACACCACACTTTGTCAGAAAGAGTAAATGTAAAGAATAATAATTATAGACTTATACATTTTGTGGCAATATTGAATGCCATTTGAAAAAAAAAGGAAATCAAACTTTTTTCGAATGGAATCGAACTCACAACTATCTCACAATTATGACAACATGAACATCATTTTATGTTAGAAATATTTCAAAGGAACTGATTTTTAGTTTCCACTCTGCCACGCTGATTCCACTAAAGGCTTTTAGGCTTTTTTAAAATTTAAAAATGCCTTTTTCACTTTTGGTAAAGCCAATGCGATTGCGTTGAAAAACTATAATAGATGTGTCCTAGGATTACTATTTCTGAGAACTGAAAATTTTTTGAATTTTACTTTCGATGGCAGAGAGCCGAGGCCGGTCGTGGCGCAGCGGCACGAGGTGTGACTGCAAAATCGACTGGTTGTGGGTTCGATCGTCACTCGAGGAGATGAAATATTTACTTAAATTTATATTTCCATTTCTTCGCTCTGGTGCCGAGGTTAAGCGCGGCGTTGAGTTCTGCCACTCAACACGCAATGCCTCCAGAATTCGGCAGAAAGTGGGGAACGGAGTGTCTTAACACTAGGTTCCCTCTGCCTACCCTGCTGTGTGCGGGATATAGCGTGAAGCTAATTTAATAATTTAATTTAATTTAATGATAGCAGAAAGTACGCCTTTTATAGGGATTCATATTTGATCTTTTTTTAGTTTCACGTTGTTATCTTGCAAAGCGGGATCAAGTGTCATCAATCTTTGAGACATTGTGTCTTGAATAAGTAAGAGTTTTGTCTATGAGAGTGAGACGAGCGAAAGGATGTAAACAAATTTAAAATAATCAGCTTCACGCTGTATCCTGCACACAGCAGGGACACAGGGAATCTAGTGTTAGATACTCCATTCCCCATCTTCCGCTGAATTCTGGAGACTTTGCGTGTTGAGTGGCGGATTTCAACGACGCGCTTTGCCTCGACGTCAGAGCGAAGAAATGAATGTAGAAATTTACATAAAAAATTTACTTCCTCGAGTCCTCCCCTTCAAGGGAATCAAACCCACAACCAGTCGCGTTTACAGCCAAACGCTTGTTTTTTAAAGTGTTATTTCATACATTCTAGGGACAATATCCAACTTCCAAAGGAGGCGTGTTTTAATTCCACTACGTAAAAAAAGTATATTTTTTTAAATATAATATTATATTACTTATTTAGAAAACGTATAAAAATTTGAACGCAGCGGGATTCGAACCCGCGCCTCCTGGAAACTGACCAAGAACTGTGGAATAACACTTTAAAAATGTTTAAAAATAATAATATATTACTTAATTGGTGAGCTACGAGCGTGTTGCATGAAACAATTTTTATTCGATATTGCACATAATTTGATTAAAAAGCTGAATATTTTTAAACCGGGTGCAACGTTTGGAATACTTTGGAATCGTTCTTTGTTTTTTGAAATATTCAAAACGTCGATTAAATAATAAAAACCCGACCAAGTGCGAGTCGGACTCGCCTAGCACGGGTTCAGGTCAGAGGTTTCGAGTCACAATAATATGGAGTAAATGAAATCATAACCAACAAATTTAAATTACGATTTACCTAATCTATACATATAAATAAAATTGAAGGGTTGGTTGTGATCTCAACATAACTGCGTTTTCTTTGTTCTCAATTCTACATATAAACTTGTTTAAACGATCCCAAAACACCAATAATTACTCTGAAAGATAGAGCTGTGACCAACATATATTCTATTTTTATCCTGGATTTTTTACGGAATCGGAATTCACGCGGGAAAAATAGTGAATCAAGTGTGCGACTGAAGACACTCCGTTCCCCACTTTTTGCCGAACTCTGGAGGCATTGCGTGTTGAGTGGCAGAACTGAACGCCGCGTTTGTCCTCGACACCAGAGCCAAGGAATGGAAATATAAATTTAAGTAAATAGTTCACATCCTCGAGTTGGGATCGAACCCACAACCGGTCGGTTTTACTGTCACACTTTGTTCCTCTGAGCCACGACTGGCCTCTGTGTATGTATTTTATAAATACACTTAAATAGAAATTCGTATAGTTCAAGTGGCCGAAGCCGCGTCTTCTTGCCAAATTTCATAACCTTAGATCCATGGGAAGTACCCTTAAGGGATTTTTAACATTTTTAAAGTTTCATTCCACACTTAGGAAAGAAAAATCTAAGTAATTATCTTTGGGTGTCGGAAATTTGTAAATATTTCTCTACGGAGATGCTAACAACATAAATAAGTTGTAATATAACAAGCGTATAAGAATTTCGATGTAGCTCGATGAGAACGTTTTGCTTAGATGGTCAGAGCGCTTGGCCGGTTTCCAAAGAGACGCGGGTTCAAATCCCGCCACGTTCAAATTTTATAGGTTTTCGTAATAAGTACAAAAAAAAAATGCGTCGACTGAGATGCTGGATTTTTTTCTGTGCTTAAGGGACCGTATACTTCCAATATGTGATATTAATTTCTAGCTTGTTACTTCCAAGCGATCTCGAGATAAATTTCTTGACAGACGAACAGACGGACAACGAAGTGATCCTATAAGAGTTTCATTTTTACCTTTTGATGCACTGAACCATAAAAATGCGCTTTTAATAAAATTATGTATATTATAGCACGAGGTGTGACTGCAAAACCGACTGGTTGTGGGTTCGATCCCCACTCGAGGAGATGAAATATTTACTTAAATTTATATTTCCATTTCTTCGCTCTGGTCTCGAGGTTAAGCGCGGCGTTGGGTTCTGCCACTCAACACGCAATGCCTCCAGAATTCGGCAGAAAGTGGGGAACGGAGTGTCTTAACACTAGGTTCCCTCTGCCTACCCTGCTGTGTGCGGGATACAGAGTGAAGCTAATGTATATTGATGTTACACATATATATTTGTTAAAATAGTTGCATATATAGTATAGTTTAAGCGAGCGAAGCCGCGAGTGAGTTCTAGTCTAATACGAGCTTAGTGTGAGGTGAGATTTGTTCAATATCGATCTTCATTTTGCACTCTACTGCACTGTAGTGTAGTACTCGAAACTAATGCGATCATCAAACACTTTGTTCTGGGAAACGACGATTTTAGATGCAACCCACTTTCAAATAAATTTGTGTAGTTCCTTTTAGACGTCGTTGTGCTTAGAATGGTGTATATGGGATTTTAATTAACATCTGAAATATTTTTAAATTAAGATAGATGAATATTTTTTATAGGCCGTCGTGGGGCAGTGACACAAAGGTGTGACTGTAACGCGACGATTGGGGGCTCGATCCTTACTCTAGGGAATTAATTGTTAATTATCAACATTTTCTTCGCTCTGGCACCAAGGAAAAAGCCTGGCGTTAAGTTCCGCCACTCAAAAATTCGGTGGAATGTGGGGAACGGAGTGTCTGAACACTACATACCCTGCAATATATATATATATATATATATATATATATATATATATATATATATATATATATATATATATATATATATATATATATATATATATATATATATATATATATATATATATATATATATATATATATATATATATATATAT
>JAATLQ010033397.1:29695-47388 GCA_013421005.1 Heliconius erato x Heliconius himera | reverse complement strand
GTCCTCGAATGGCGACCACGTCTCGGCAAAAGGAGTACAGGCCGCCCTCCAGCCCGGTGGACCGACGACATAAAGAAGACAGCGGGAATCCGCTGGATTCAGAGGGCGCAGAACCGGGCGGAGTGGCGAGCATTAGGGGAGGCCTATGTCCAGCAGTGGACTTCGAAAGGCTGATGGATGGATGGATGGGACCGTACTCGAAAAGTATGTAAGTCACTTTTTTTAAACATTTTTAAAGTGTTATTCCACACTTAGGAAAGAAAAATATTTATTTAGAAAACGTATAAAAATTTGAACGCAACGGGACTCGAACCCGCGCCTCCTGGAAACCGACCAGGCGCTCTGACCACTAAGCCATGCGTTCTCGCCAAGCTGCGTCGAAATTTTTATACGCTTGTTACAACTTATTTATGTTGTTAGTATCTCTGTAGGGAGATTTTTACAAATTTCCGCTACCCAAAGATAATTACTAAGAATTATCGTTTGGCAAGAGAGAATACTATTTTTAAAATATTTTTTAAACATTTTTAAAGTGTTATTCCACACTTAGGAAAGAAAAATACTTATTTAGAAAACCCCTGAAAATTTAGAAAAACCCCTGCGCTACGATTGAACTCAATTTTTTTTCGGAAAATACAATGCAAATGAGCGTACGGGTCACCTGAGACCGGTAAGTGATCACCGCCGCCCACGACCCCGTGTAACACCAGAGGAGCTATAGAGATAGACGCGCGTTTAAAGGTACTCATGTCGTATCGACCTGGAAACACTACCGCGAGTAGGCCATTCCACAGATGCGTGGCGCATGGAAGGAAGTTCTCACGAAACCGCACAGTAGTGGAGTGCCACGTATCCAGGTGATGTAGATGGTATTTAAATCTAATCAATTTTCCAAATATAAATCACAATATTTAACAATCTTTGCATAGCTTTTAGTATCTGTCCAGGTGTAAACAAAGGAACCTCCATACATTTCGAAATCCATTCAACATTTGACAATAGACTTTTGTTTTTGTGCATTACCAGCCAGGGTAGCCTGTTGCAATTAAAACAATCGCTGTTGATTTTATTATATAGGTGCTTATATTTAAAATAATTTAAAAAACATTGTGATTTTTAAGGATTTCCTCAATAAGACACTGACTTTTTTTCGGCTTCACGCTCTATCAAGCACATCGCATTGTAGGCTGAGGGAATCTAATGTTAAGACACTCCGTTTCCCACTTTTAGGTTAAATTAATGGCTATATAAGTACTTATACACAAATAATTTGAAAGTCCTCATTAAACTTTGTTCCATATTTTTATTCTTTTATTTTTGTGATTGCACTGTGATCTTATTCCTCTGTTTGGCATACACTTCCAGTGGTTGGCTGGAAGAGAGTTTCTTTTAGAAATAAGCCTGCCATTATAAACATATCTTGTCAACTATATTTTACTATTTATTTATATGTACAATAAAGAATATATACATATATACGGAGGAATTACAGTTAAAGCAACAAAAGTATATCAAATGCAATACCGCGACTGCGGTTCGCAACTCTAACCTGTCGCCGGTGCCAGTGTATTGTACCAATAACTGTATTGCAATTTACGAGGAACTTGATACTTACGAATAATGAGGTTTACTTCAATTTGTTAGGCTTTGAAATATCTTTTTTATTATTTGTTATGTGCTAGATAGCTATAAATGTAATGATCCGTTATTGAAACTATCTATAGAGTATAGTATAAAAAAAAACAGCTTCACGCTGTATCCCTCACACAACAGGGTAGGCAGAGGGAACCTAGTGTTAAGACTCCGTTCTCCGTTCTCCACTTTCTACCGACTCCGTTCTCCACTTTCTACCGAATTCTGAAGCGTCTGCCTCTGCCTGTGTCTGTCTGCGTGTTGAGTGGCAGAACTCAACGCCGCGCTTAACCTCGACACCAGAGCGAAGAAATGGAAATATAAATTTAAGTAAATATTTAATCTCCTCGAGTGGGGATCGAACCCACAACCAGCCGGTTTTATAGGCACACATCGTGCCACTGCGCCTTGACTGGCCTATTGTATGGTATAGATACTATACGCCAGTATAGAGTATAGTATAGATACTATAATTATAAAGCTGAAGAGGTCATTTGGTCCAATGCGAAAACCTCAGGAACTACTAGATCGATATAAAGAATTCCTTTTGTTTTGATTAGTTAATTTGTTGAGGAAGTCTATATTAATTTCTAAGTATATTTATCATATCATGTTAATAATTTCGATGTAACCCACTGTATTATTCAGTTCTAAGCCACAATGGACACTTTGAATGTATCATATTACGTCTCATACAACTTTCAGTGATTTCCATTTATCTAAAAGGACGAAGATAAAAAGTAATCAAAAATACATCTTTTAAGAATAATTATATTTAAGGTAACTTAGAAAATGTCTGGTGCTGACCTTCGATTTTTTTTTAATTTTTAATCATATAAGAGATAATTTGGATTATTTTCGATTTTTCCTTCGATCAACTATTCATTTTAATAATTTATCAGGATATTAGAGAGGCATTGATTGAGACTGCAGAGAAACATTTATTTTTATCACCTTTCTCACATATAAGAGAAAGTAAAATAATCTAAGGCTATCATGCAAATAAAAAAGATGTTCGTACAATATCTTGTTATAATTATTTACCGTATTATGTACTATTATTTCTTACTTTATTTGTAATCTTTCTAGGCAACTTGTCGAAGCAAAAGTGAATGTATGTACATCTATATGCAAATTTATTAATCAATAGCTTATAAAAACAAAACCAGATCGCATTTGACATTGAACTCGTTTTTAACGTACAAGATATGCCTTAGAATTTGCTAGCATGACTGCGTAACATTATTTATACATTAATTTTATATGTATTTTAGAAATTATTTAAATTATTCGTATGATTTATTCTGATTTAAGCTAAAATTTAAATAATCACAAAGAAATCGTTTTTAGCTATTTATAGATAATAAACTAATTTATCAACCTATGCTATAATGAACTATAAAAAATTCCGTTAATATTTCTTTCGAGTGAATATACCCAGAATATCCAAAAAAAATTATGTATTTAAGTACGAACAGTAAAAAAAAACGCATATCATTTACCATTTTTTGTTTTAGAAAAAATAATCTATCTGTAATAAATTTAGTGTAAAATCTATACAAATTTAAACAATTTTTGCCGCAGCACGATCAAAGTGTAATATCTAGATGAGCGCTAATAAAACTAGTCCGATGTTTATCTTAACAATTGGATGAACTGGTTTTATGTAACTTTCCGTGGGATAAAAATAAATGTAATATTCATTCTGGTACTAGATAAGCATCTTCTCTAATTTTCTTATAGTCATGGGAATATGGATAATAGGTAATATAAGAAATATATTTTGTTTTATAAGAAGGAAACAATATTTTCCTCCGCTCCTGTAATAAACAAAGCGCGGCGTTGAGTTCCGCTCCTCAACATACAAGGTCTCAAATTCGGCGGAAAGTGGCGAATAGTGCCTTAGCTCTAGGTTCCCTCTGCTTACCCTGTTATGTGCTGGTTACAGCGTGAAACAAAAAAATATTGTTTTTTCAGCTTCACGCTTTACCCCTTAACAACAGAGTGAGCAATAGTATTTTGTAACAAGCCATGTTGTACTTTTACTATGACTGCTTCGAGTGGAAAACTCAATTCTACTATTTTACCAAATTTTTTCAAGTGGAAATTGAACGTACAATAAATCGTATTTACATTTTGATGATGTATTTGCCTCAATGATGTATTTGACATAGAAATTACATTGACCAAAACGAAGACACAACGATGTTTACTTTTTACAACTTTACCACAGGAGCCTTGTCTTATCATTACATTTAGGTTAATCTCTTTTCGTGCTTCGTTTTTTAGAATTGGGTACCTAAAAACTTAAAACGGAACCCTGTCACTAGGCCCGCTGTCCCTCTGTCTGTCTACCTGTCTGTCACCTGGCTGTCAAGAACCGTGATAGTTAAATGAAATTTTCACAGATAATGTATCTCTGTTACCGCTATAACAAACAACAAATACTAAAAGAACCTTTAATGAGCGAGCCCAACTCGTGCTTTTTATTTAAAACTACATGGACGTAGTTGATTCAAGCCAATATAATATGTAAATATAAATAAGATGATCGTGGATTCTTTTCTATTTTTAAATATCTTTTTTGTCGTGTGTTTGTTTTACTTAATCAAATAAGGAGGTTTAGTTCAGTCATAAAAACATTATTTCTGTTTCTATAAAATCGAAGTTAAAAACAGAGAGATATGTAATTTCATTTCTTTTGATCCTACAAGTATTGATTATAAAAAATATTTAATATGCTTTTTCATAATCCGCATATTAGGGTAGAGATGACGTAGTGTTAGGACACTCCGTGCGATAAAATTGAAGTTCCAAAAACTGAGCGAAAATTGTCCCCGTCATAGTTCATTAATGTATACAACTGCAATGGTACATGCAATGACAGGATACACTGTCAAGGTGCAGGATGTCGTAAAACATGGTCACAAATCTACAAGAGGGGAGTTCATAGGAAATGACCATAACCTATGAAATATTCGTATAAATAAAGATAAGTCTAAAAAACTAGAAATTTGTTGTATATTATAAATCTTGGGGCTGGTTTGGATTTTATAAAAGACTAGAGGGCGCGCGCGGCTTCGCCCGCTTATTAGGAGCGAATTCTAAAAAAACCACGAAACGCGTGTTCAGTAAAATATTTTAAACAGTCTGAATTAAATTTTTTATAAAAATCGGTGGCAATTTAAAGATTTTTTCCATATAAACTTTCAACCCCTTATTTGAACCCTTAGGGGGTGAATTCTTAAAAACCATGAAACACGTGTTCAATGAAATGTTTTTAAGAGTCTGAATTTTAAATTTTATAAAAATCGGTACAGATTAAAAAAAAATCCATACAAACTTTCAACCCCTATTTCATCCTTTTAGGGTTAAAATATTTCAAATTCCCTTCTTAGTGGATGTCCAGAATATGAAAATAAATATCTGCCCAAATTTCACGTTTCTACCATCAGCGGTTACGGCTCTGCGTGCGTCTTACCTCAGTCAGTCAGCACAAGTCCTTTTATATATATAGATTAACGGACCCGGCGGACGTTGGCCTGCGCTGAAAAGAAGCGATAACCAAGCGAGGTCGTAATATAATATCGATAGCCAGTACTATTTTATTGACATATTTTCAAATTATCCAGCAACTCATTTTAATATATCCCCATCATTATTTAAATCGGCCTAAATTATTAATTTAAAAAAAAAATCAGCTTTACGCGGAACCTAGTGTTAAGACACTCCATTCCCCATTTTCCGCCACAGTTTGGAGACATTGCGTGTTGAGTGGCGGATCTCAACGCCGAGCTTTGCCTCGACACCAGAGCAAAGAAATGAAAATATAAATTTAAATAAATATTTCATGTCTTCGATCGAATCCACAACCAGTCAAGTTTGCAGTCACACTGTGTCCCCCTGCGCCACGACTGGCCTCAAATTATTTATTTAAAAATAAAAAAAATATTTTCTAAAAAAAATAGTTTGGTAATAATGGTTCCTTATATTATGTGTCTAGATAGGTTTATTATGTAAACTGCGTAAGTCAACGTTAGCTGTAGTTATGCAGCTGCATAAAACACTGCGGCTTATTGCAACATTAACTTTACTAAGAACACGACTTTCAAGAATAAGATGAGTAAAAGCATGCTAACTGTTACATAAATATCATATAAGATGTGAAAAAAAAGTAAAAGTATTTTGTTTTATGCACTTAGCAGGCTTGTCAGAGGGAACCTGGAAACCTAGGCTTAACACACGGAACTCAACGCCGCGCTTTGCCTCGTTACCAGAGCGAGGAAATGAAAACAAATATTAACAACACTAACAAAAGTAAAACGATGTATATTTATCTTTTTAATAAAATCAGGCTAGGTTTCGTTTCTAAAACTTTAAAATAACTTAAAGATAAAAAAACAGAAACATTTTCTTTACTTTTCCTATGTACGTACACACATAAAAAAGGTATAAAATTAAAGGTATTTTCTTAAGCAAATCTCAGGCAGCCAAAGAAGACTGCATTACCTGTCTAGTACACACTAATAATTTAAAGCCATCGTTCCGAGTCAGTACCATTGCACTATTTCACAAACGTGACTGTAGAAGTTAACAATAGGTTCGTTAACCTGCTAGTATCGTTTGTAAAGAGATCGTCCCTTCAAATGTCTTGAGTTTAAAGGCTTTACTCTACTGTAGATTGACATCAATATAAGCTGAATAATCACATCGTGATAAATACTTGAAATTTGTGTTTGATTTAAATTTCACTTTTTAACCTTTTTAGTAAAACATAATGTTGTGTAAAATTAAAACAATTTTAAAGATACTTATTTAGAAAACGTATAAAAATTTGAATGTAACGGGACTCGAACCCGCGCCTCCTGGAAACCGACCAGATTCAAATTTTTATACGTTTTCTAAATAAGTTTTTTTTTTTCCTAAGTGTGGAATAACACTTTTTGATCACTTAGATAAAGAGTGAACTGAGCTATCTAACAACATTTGTTGTAAATAGCCAAAATTAAGAACTAATTAAGAGATGGATAAAAAAGTAAATTTTGATGATGATGATTTTTATTTCAGTAATATTTTAAATATTATCCAAAGAAAAATAAGTAAAAATAAATCAACATGGACTTGTTACTGCAATATTTTACACAATAAGAGTGGATCGATCACCGTACATAATTTTACAGCGAAAGTTACAAAACTTTCTTTGTATCCAATTTGCGGGACTTAGACCTGGCGAAATAAGTCAGTTTGCTTTTAAATTTTAAATAAATATTGAAAACCACAATGAGCCCAAAATTTGTAGTTACATTATTGCTATTGCAGTAGCGGAACCCAACGCCGCTTGGTTTTCACTTTTGCCAGGCAAAAGAAATTAAGTCTGTCTGTCAGTCAGTCAGGAGGATTTATCTCGAGTTCGCATAGAGATATTAATCGGAAATTAATGTCAAATATTCTGGTCCACGGTTCCTTGGATCACAGAAAAAGTCAAGCTTCTAAGTCAACGCAATCAAAAGATACGAGCGTGTATGTATCATTTTGTATGAAATTCATCACGTAATCAAAACCTATAGGGTACTTCCCTTGGACCTACAAATATGAATATTGGCAATAATAACTTAAAGTAGGACCTGCCTACAAATAAAGAAAAAAATCAAGAAACAAAAAAAATATATATTTTGTTAAAAATTAATTTTAAACAAAATGAATACATACGTCCGCAAAATTAGGTTTGTCAACTTTTAAAAATTGTACTTCCCGTTGCCATACAACCCTGAAATTGGTACGGAACCCTCGGTCCGTGAGTCCGACTCACATTCGACTGATTTTTATTTAACATTTCCACTTCCGTTTATACACCTAATAGTTCATACAAGTATCATTTTTATCTCCCATCCGCCCTGATACGCAGTAGTCAGAAATATAATGACAATAACATAATTAAAGTTCCATACGATTTAAACAAATCGTTAGATTGTTTAGTGAACCGCTATGTTCATTTTATAAACACCTGTCTGTTCTAAGAAAAGTACGTACGCTTTTGATAATTAAAAAAAAACATTAAATCAGCATCACGCTGTATCCCGCACACAGCAGGGTGGTAGGCAGAGGCAACCTACTGTTAAGATTCCGTTCCGCATTTTGCCCGCCGAATTCGGAGATATTGCGTGTTGAGTGGCGGAAGACAACGCCGCGTTTTGCTTCATAATACAGTAGCTGATAACAGCAATTAATAAGGATAGTAAAGGAAGTCACAAGATACTATGAGTTAGTGTGAAATGACTTATCGTATAGATACGTAATTATGACTAATAATCATAATAACTTATTCACTGTGGATATTACCTACATTAGTACCATGACTTTCATAAGCCTAATTACAAATTGGATTAATATTAAAATTACGAAACAACGTTAATTTTAATTTTATTACTAATACAGGTGGTTATAGGATCACATATCTTCCGAAATAATATTTATTATTTATATAAAAAAAAACACCGTCAATGCGCATTTTTTGAGGCTGCAGTGGCACAAGCGTGTGACATTAAACGTGACGGTTGTGCGTTCGATTCCCACTCGGGAAAGAATTATTATTTATTAATATTTTCATTTCTTCGCTCTGGTAATAAGACAAAGCGCAGCTATTTTCGCCACTCAACACGCAAAATTCGGTGGAAAGTGGGCAACTGTCTGTCTGTGGGGAGTGTCTTAACACTAGGTTCTCTCTGCCCACCCTACTATATGCGGGACACAGCATAAAGCTGAACAGAGATGTAAAACAATATGTACCGCAACACAATGAAGAACTGAGTTATGTTTCACTACGATTACATTGATAAAACTATCGTTTTAATAGTTGTGGGTGCGATATTTCGCATGATAACAAATTTAAAGGAAAACAAATATGAACAAAAATCCTTAAAAAAACGATCAACAAACTATTAAAGAAAAGCTAGATCAATACCTTTACTATATAGAATTGAATTCCGTAATCTAATTCCATATTACAAGGTCTCAGTTATACCTTAAACGGAAAAGGCTCGCTAATTCCGCTAAATTGTTACTTAACGTTCAAGGCAGGTCGTTCCTTATTTAGGAATGGTATTACAAATATTTTAGGTACTCGTTCGTATACATTTATATAGAAAATTAAATTATTATAAGATACCGAAGTTTTTGTGGCGCAGTGGGCCAGCTTAGTAGTAGTAGGCAGAGATAACATAAGATATTCCGTTTCCCATTTTTCCCCGAATTTTTTAAGGAATTGCGTGTTGAGGGTCGCAACTTAATGCCGGGCTTTTGCCTTGATGCTAAAGCGAAGAAATGAAAATATTCATAAATAATAATTCATTACCTCGAGAGGAGATTGAAGCACAACCGTCCCAGGGGTACAGTCACACCCTTGTACCCCTGCGCTACCACGGTCTCCAAAAAATCTAATAGTCGTATACTGTTATGGGTTCGATGCTTACTCAGGGTTAAGCTAACTTAAAACAGTTAAAACAATACAGATCGTTTGTCAATGTCATTATAAAAATCGAATTTACCTCTGCCCACCTGCCGGTTATTTATATAAATTTTTGTAGTAGCTTTCGATAAAAAAGAAACATAAAGTTCATCTTCGCGTTTCACTTTTACTGCAACGGTTGAGTCATATATCTAGAGTACCTACAGTCTACATACATTACGCGGATGAAAAGAGGTATTGAAAAGCAAAATATAGATCCCGCATTTGTTAATCACAAAAATTGTAAATTTACTTTTTTTTAATTTTTTTGCAATGGGACAATGGTCAATCAATCACTCGTGGTGATTGGGGGTTCGATACTCCTTAGTGGGAATGATGATATTAAAACTATTTAGTTTCCCCTGCACATATAAGTTAAGATTTCTATTTAGTTATTTCTAATAGATACCGATAGGAGAATTGAAATGACATCCTACAGGTTGTAGGCTACAACTAAAATACATATTACATAGTTTTTAGAAATTGTATAAGAATTTGAACGACGCGGGATTTGAATCCGCGCCTCTTGGAAACCGTCCAAGCGCTATAACCACTAAGCCATACGTTCTTGTCAACCTATGTCGAAATTCTGATACGCTTGTTACAACTTATTTATGTTGTTAGTATCTCTGTAGGAAGATTTTTACAAGTTTCCACTACCTAAAGATAATTGCTAAGAATTCATTTAGCACACATAACAATTTTAAAGTGTTATTCCACACTAAGGAAAGAAAAAAGTAATTTTCTAAAAAGTATTTTTCTTTCCTTAGTGTGGAATAATACTTTAAAATTGTTAAAAACATATTACATACTTAACGTCAGATAAAAAATATTTTCTTTAAATATATAAAACCTATTAAATTACTACAAAGCAAAGCGCGGCGTTGAGTTCTGCCACTCAACACGCAACTCCTCCAGAATTCAACAGAAAGTGGGGAACGGAGTGTTAACATTAGGTTCCCTCTGCCTACACTGCTGTGTGCGGGATAGTGTGACGCTGATTTAATTTGTTTTTTTTATTAAATTACTAAGGTCATAAGTATCGATGTATAAGAATTAAACAGTAAACGATGAATCAGAACTACCGTCACGTACTTCCAAGGTTAGCCAGTGTTCATTCCGTGAGATGTCAAATAACTGAGACCAGTTAACTGCAAGTTAACTGTATACTATAGCATAGTTAAATTACTTTTTAGATAATAGGTCATTGACAGGATAGGGTAAATTTAGATATGCCTTTTTACCTTTTTGTTAAATTTGTGTATAGGCTCATTGGTTAGTCGGCTGTGAGGTTGATTGGTTGGCCGATTGATTTGTCAAGTTGTTTAAATTATATTAGAAAAAATCATATACAAACCTACATAAAACAACGTAAGCGAAGCATGTGCAATGTCAACGACTTTATTTAAGTTTTAAATTATTAAACCTCAAAACTATAAAAAAGTACATACACTTATATGGTACTCACCATATACGCCATTTATAAGCTATCATAATTTTATAATCAAATAACCAAGATAACAGATCGTTTACTAAGTACAAGAACCTTAGTTTAAAGAGATGTAGAGATAAGCTACATGCTTCGTCTCTCGTAACAAGATATGGTTTTGATGAGATTTTAACAATTCAATTTTTTTTTTGCTTAATTATAGGTTATTCAGTGCTATCTTAGGGCACCTCGGAGTCCATAGGGATCAATGAGTTACTCCAACGTATTATCAATCAGCATATGTATATAAAAAATAGGTAGCTCAAGAGAAAAGAATGTTTTTTTTTTCCTTCAATATTTACTGAGATACTGAGATAATAAACATTAAAATATGACTTCCACAAAATCTGGCCAAGGTTGCGAACACTTTCATACATTGGTCCGTTTAGCTCTTGCGGTTATGCCATAAATTTAATTGTTTTTTTTATAATAAATTAATTAAAATATTTAAAAAAACACTCCGTAACATCTGTAATCGGATATAACAGCCGCCGAGTGACGTCACACAGCGATTGGGCGGTGAAGCGCAAATTAAAAAAAAAGGTGAAACTTTACAACGTTATAACTCTGGAAATCCTGACCTGATTATGATGAAACAAAAACTATTGCAGTAACTGTTATAGTATTTTTTTTTTGGGGTGAGTCATTGGGTATGTAAAAAATATCTTTGTGTATAGATCTTAATAAGATTTAGATAATTAACATATTTCAAAATATATTGTAAATATTGATTTTTGTTTGACTACTTGACATGTATTCTTATATTGCGTATTATTATCTCTTTTTTACCGTACACACACCTTCGCCCTCCGTACAACGTGACATTGGCGAAGTGATAAGTGCTCAACTGGCATGCTCGGAACTAAGAACTGAACTGATAGTCGTCCTAATTAAACAATGTCAGTACTTTTGCTGATAAAAAGTTACCTACATTCATACAAAATATTTTGTTATGTTGAATCAGGCGTCAAAATGGGTGTGGAAGAGAAATGTAAAGATTGAAAGTGTTATGGGGCGGTTAGAACATATCTGATCTGATTTAATTCAGGAGTAAGTATAATTTTTTTCAGCTTTATACTGTTTCCCTGAGCACCACCTGAGTACTAGTTTTAAGACATTACGTGTTGAATAACGGAACTCAACACCGCATTCTGTCTACGTCCACTATGGCCAGAGCGGGCAACTAAAAATATTTAAATATAATCACTTCACCAGGTGGATGAGCTGTATTTATAAAATTATAATATAGTTAAGTGTACGAAATAAAAATTGTCTATATCTATACGATTGATGTTTAGTTGTTAGAGAGTGAAGATTACCACAAAAAACTGTCTTAATTTAAGATGTTTTTTTAATGATAGATTATTAAAAAGATATGTAGTAAAAAAAAAAAAAAATACTTAACAATATTTCGATCTCTCGATGATTTTATTCAAGAATTGCTGTTTGCACAATGGTACAACTTATTATAAGAACAAAACTGTCAGAAATATACGATTTATTCATATATTATTTACTATTTATTAAGAATAAAATAGGAAAGTGAAAGTAAAAACAAGCTAAACCTTCACTATACCCCAACAAACACGTAAAAAGAACATTTAAAAAGTAAAAGTATATTAGTAAATAATTCTACCCTTTCCCGGCGAGCCGAAAGTCCACCCCGCTATTAACTCCACGCTCAGTCATTTTTTACCCCCATGTTTTACCATAAAAACTGGAATCCAACAAAAAACAACCCTTGTTTTAGTGAAAGCATTTTTTTTGGCGCGTGAAGCCTTATTGGGAGAACTTCACTTTGGATAACAATGGTATTCATTTTACTATAGCGAAGTCAAAATATAATAGGTTGTATGTAAATTTTTCAACTGTCGAAGAATAATAGTAATTTACATCCAAAAATAGTTTCTTTTGTATGTATTTTTTTATCTTTACGCTGTATTCCACATTTATTAGGGTAATCAGAGGGAGCTAGTGTTACGATACTGTGTTCTCCATTTTTCGCCGAATTTTCGAGACGCTGCGTGTTGAGTAACGGAGTTCAATTCCGCGTTTCTCCGCGTAAATAAAAATACTAAATAAGTCATTCCCCCGAGAAGTAATCGACTCCACAACAGTTGCGATTATACAGCCACTCGCTGAGCCACTGCGTCGCGACCGGACGTTATCCGTGTAAACTTACTGTAAATTTATAAATATCATAAAAAAATAAATTATGTATTATTAATTTGTTGTAATTACATTTTAAAGTAAGTATTAATTATTTCGTGCTATGATTTGTTGTTTCTTTTAAATCAAATCGAAGCAGAAGGGCACTTATTAAACTATTGGTATCAATCTTAAGTATTTACGCAGTACCTACTAGCCTTGGCCCAATTGTTCAATTCTTTCTTTACCCAAAAGTAATCTACAATACAATTCTATACAACGAATGTATGTATGTTTGTATGTACACAGTTTCTACAAGGTTTTCACATTTAACGCACCGCTCGGCCGACGCGGCGATCCCACGGTCTACAAATGAAGCATATCTAATGTGCTCTCTTATAGAATTGAAGGCACCGACAATGACAAAAATTTCAAATAGTTTATAAAATATGTTTATTTGTATATTCACCATCTTAGATATCTTTAATTTAAATAATATAAAACAAAATCTTCCAATCTTTCTAACAACGCAACGAATTTTAAGTATTATAAGACTCATATATGGATGAATGTATTACATAAGTGGAATCCAAGCGGACGAAGCCTCAAGCGGAACGATAGTTTTATCTGTACTTTGATATCTATCCTTTAAAACTAAAGAGTTTCTTTGATTGAACGCGTTAATCTCAGGAACTACTCAGACGAATTGACTGATACTTTTTGTATTGGACAGTCAGTCGTTTATCAAAGAAGCGTATATCATTTAGGTTAGACCAGTCGCATTTACAGTCACACTTTATGCCCCTGCGCCACGACTGGCCTCGCACAACTCTTAGCTATTTGCTTTTCATCACGCGGACAAAGTCACGAATATATAGAATAGTAGTAATTAAAACGTAACATTCAATTAACATAACATAATATTAATAGAATATTATGTATATAGCTTTAATTACTAATATCCTATATATCATGTATTAAGTATTTTGTTAGAAGCATTTAGGTAAATGCTAATTAGGCACTCATAATCTAATAATAATAAAAATGGAGGTAATTCTACTAAGAATATTAACTTATTAAATATGTAACTTCAAAAAAATATTATTACTAAGAAGAATAGTAGTAGTTTTACCTGCGGCTTCGCTACCGTATAGTAAAGGTAATAAACTCTTACATCGAAACATACTAGATAAATGGACAGTATGTAGTAGATTTTGAATTGGAGCCAGTAGATGTTGAGATAAGTGAATTTAACCGAGCATACTCTTCAATTTTATAATATTAGTTTAGATGTTATAGAAGTATAATAAGTGTTGATATGTAAAAAAAACAATACGAATGTGGGATTTATACTATACCTATATAATTAATTTCTCCCAAATCAGTTCCTATATAGCAGGGTAAGCATAACGGTCACCTAGTGTTAACACTCCTTTCCCAATTTTCTGCCGAATTAGAAGGTTTTGTGTGTTGATTGGCGGAGCTCAACGCAGCGCTTTGCCTCGATATCAGAACGAAGAAATGAATACATAAATTTGAACAAATAATTCATTTCCTCGAGGGAGGAGAAGGTGAGTGAGGTCGAACCAACAACAAGTCGCATTTATAATCACACTTTGTGTCCCTGCGCCTGGTCTGGTAGACAAAACTAATAAGTTTTACAAAACTTCTGCACTTTTGTAAAACGAATTAGAAAGCAAGCAAGCCCTAAAAGAAGTTCAAATAAGATCGTTTATTTCGTTTATTAATTTCATTTAATAAAATTTTATATAAATTTTAAGAAATAATTTGATAAGAAAAAGAAACAAAAATGGAAGTAGTACATAAATCTTACGTAATACTAATCTTTCTCTCGACACACTCCTACAATTGGGGGTCAAGTCACGAGTGATTTTTCAATAGGATATAATTCAATCGTAGCTGGGGGTCAGGTCAGCTCAATGTCCTGTCCCGTCTTAGAACATCTGCGCTATGATTCATAAGTCGTCGTATATATATTATAACATATTATAGCGTAGGATGCAAAAGTATACAGATTTTAATATTTGTGTCTTTTATATATAAGATTTTTTATAAGAAAATTTAATAATTGGTTTTTGAAGACGCCTTACATTTTAACAGGATTAAAGTGGAAATTGAAATATGCATTCACTTAACAAAATTAAAAAAAAATAGATCAGCTTCACGCTGTATCCCGCACACAGCAGGGTAGGCAGAGGGAAGAGTGTTAAGACACTCCGTTCGTTGAAAAATTTAAGTCAATCGGTTAATTGTTAAAATATTTATAATAATATTTTGAATATAAAATTATTAACGACATATTATTCTCACAAAAATAAAATTACGATTCTTTTTCTTAATTAGCAAATAAAATAATTTTAGCAAAATGGATAAATATTTATTTAGCATTGTGTATTTCGAGTTATTTGCACCTATTATATGAATAAATATTAGCTTTACGAGAACAGGTGAACGAATCAATAGAGCGCGCGATACTGTTATCAACGACTACTCGTCCTTATCAAACTTAAGCAATTTATCAAGCGTTATCAATCGAAGGGACTGACTTGCTTTGTAGGTAAATGTTTATTAGACCAATGCCCTATTTTAGTAATAGTGTTTCTTTTTTTTCGATCATGAGGTTACTGCTGTTAGCCCTATTGGCTTTTACAGCGACACCGGGGAGAAAAGAAGAGGGTACTCTGTCCCTGAAGAAATACAAGCACTATGTGGCTGCCTATGAGGATAGTAATAGTATCGCTATTTAAAAAATATTTGTTTTATTTCAACACTATTCACAAAAATGACTCATGAAGTCACCTCCACAAGGAATCTCGATATGACATCAACAATATTTATTATTGGATTTTTTAAAATAAATTTATGTTTTATCTAACTAGAATCTGTTAGATTAGGCAACCTAGTGTTAAGACACTTCGTTCTCATTAAGGCACTTCTATTCCCCACTTTCCGCCGAATTCTGAAGGCATTGCGTGTTAAGTGGCGGAACTCAACGCTGCGCTTTGCCAGAGCGAAGAAATGAAAATATTAAGTACGTCATTTCCTCGAGTGGGAATCAAACCTGTAGCTATTTCATACGCACGCTGCGCCACGACTTACCTGTTAGAATTTCACTAGGCAATAAAAGAAAATAATTCTTTTAAGAGTACCATGTGCCAATATCTTTTAAAGAATACTATATAGCCTTACAATTATAATTAAAAAAAATATATGTAAACAACAGGATAACATTGATATTGGCTTTTCTGAGAATGTACCTTGTTATAAATAGACAGGAATGCCTCGCACTTTATATATAGACAGGTAAACTAGTTATTACTATAAGCTACAAAGTATAACTTAAAATTAATACTTACTATGGCAACGAGCTTTCCCCGTACAGTTATTCCGATCATGGGCGCAAATCTCACTTCTACTCCTGGTTCTATCACCAATTCTCCTCGACTTTCCACTAATAAATCATCTCTGAGGAGGTATGGACTACCCTCGGCTTTCCAAACAGTTCTGCCACCGGCCACTACGCCACCGGGTAGTTCAGTTAGACCTAACGACTTATTTAACATATAAGGATCCTCGCCTATCCTAACTTCTTGTGCGTCACAATAAACAAAACACAAAAACAAAACTATCGTCCGCCACTTGTATTTTGTATCACTGAATTGACTATGTCTTTTTTGCACCCCCATCTCTTTGAAACACATTTTGGATTAATTAAAATTCATCTCACTGATACAACCTGACTCCTTATGTTAGCACTTAAGCAAACAACACAGGTACTTTACACAATGACTTATCATACCGACTGTATCAGATATACGATATTTTAATGAATAAAACTTAAAGTAATTTTTAGTGTGAATTAATTGGATCCGACTTTGTCTGATAAGTACCAAAACAACTAAACAAAGGTGGGGCTGTACTATAGTAGGGAAAAAGCGAAAACACGCGCCTCGATGACCGACGACCGTTGAACAAAGTAGTTTGGCCGGTTTCGTATCAAATCCCTCCTCCCTGCCTTCCTCCTACCTCATTTGTTTTTACTTGAAAGCCTCCTCCCCTCCATTGGTGTACATGTAATGACGTCACGTCATTTAGTTCATTCCCCTTTCACTGATTCGTTCAATGTATAGCTTTGAAAGTGTCATTCGTTCAAATTGTAATATAAAATTATAAAACGATGTAAGAGCTACAAATAATTTATTAATAAAATTTATATTTTTTTGCACCGATAAAACTGTATTTATTATTTTAATATTCATAATTTTAATAAATTAGGTGAACTATAGATTTCATTTAATAGCAAAACTTTTTGCAACTTGCAACACTGATTCGAAGTAGACAATAAAATTTGTTCGTTCTTTCTTTACCGTTCAATCATCAACTTCATTGATCCAGTTTTTCATATTTTAAGTAAATTAAAAATAGTTTTAGTTTCTAAATCGTAAAATAAAACATAACATAAAGTTTAAGTGTAGATTTACTTGCACCTACATTAAAAAAAACACGTGAGTATAATTTTTTTGTGGTTACAAGCGGAGTTATTAGCTGGGGTGTCGTGGCATCGTCATTGACGTGACGACATCTTGTTTAATGTTTAGCGCTTTGTATTTTGTATTTATGGATCGACCGCGTCCAATCGTTATCATTTATTAAAATTTACTTGTAGAAATCACCATGAGCTCAGGAGGAACTCGCGTGTACGTGGGCGGGCTCGTCGAGGGCATTAAGAAGGAGGATTTGGAGCGCGAGTTCGATAAATACGGCAAGCTCAACTCCGTGTGGGTCGCACTTAACCCCCCAGGTTTTGCGTTCATTGAATTTGAAAACATGCAGGAGGCGGAGGATGCTTGTATGGCATTGAATGGATTCGAGATGTTAGGAGCTACCTTAAAAGTAGAG